>JADRCC010059550.1:0-12862 GCA_019843855.1 Hylomyscus alleni
GGGGGGGGGGGGGTTGTTCTTATTCAAACCACTATAATGGTGGAACCAAGGCATAGCGGCAGCAACACTTCAGAGCTCGCATCTAGATCTTCACACAGGAAGCAGAGAGAACACTAGGAAACAAGGCTCACCCTATAGTTCCAGGAACTATAGCAAGTGCTTCTCTCAGAGTGGCTCCTGCAAGAACTCTAGCCTACTGCTCAGCCTTGTGTCTGTTGCCTAAAAGGAGTGAGAGTCCCAGTGGACAGTCTGCTGTAAGGATGTTAGAGTCCGACGGGGGAGGATCCAGGTACATACTGGGGTGGGGTAAGGTGCGGGGGCTGGGACACTCAGGACAAACCCAGACTCCCAATAAGCTCCTTGCAGGGCTGACACTCGTCAGCCGCTGTCTCGGGCACTTTACTGGGGCTTCAGTAACCTTGGATGACCCTTAACACTGTCACTGAGAGAGCAGCAGTCTAGTGATGAGTGGCTGCCATCATGCTTGCCCTTGATTATATTATCCTGGGGCACTGTCTCCTCTCTCGGGGGCTCATGTGTGTTCAGGGAAGTCTAGGGAGGGAGTTGTAGGCTAGCTGCCCTCTTGTCCTGAGAGGGCAGGTGTTCTGGTCTGAAGAGATGCCATCCCTTGGGGACAGCACTTGGAACCAGGTGATGACAAAGAGGACTGGATACGATACCAAAAAGATGTTCTGAATGGCAAAAGAGAGATGGTGACACATGGGCTGTGGAGAGGAGGGGAGGAGGGGAAAGCAGAAGCTAAGTAGGGCTGGCTAGGGAAGCTGGGACCCTGTTGCTTCTGGCTGGGCACAGGCCTTGCATATCTCTGGATGTTGGCCACTGACACCCCTGAAGAAACACCAGAGGCTTCCTCCAATTTGTGTGTCCCTAGGATGAGCCAGAGCCATGAATAGTCCCCATGCTAGGTCTGGAGGCAAGCAGAGAGCCCTGTTAGGCAGGGCCTTCTCTCTGTTCTAGGCGTTCCTCTCTAGAACAGAGGTAGAGCCACAGGTCACGACTTGAAGGAGGCCCATGGGAGGTGGCCTCCTTGGCTAAGGGAATTGGGTAACCCTCCTTTGCTACTGTTTTGGGAGCCCTCCTCCCAACCCTGTCATGTAATGGTGGGAAAGCAGAAAGGGGGTTAGGGGAGTAGAGCCATCTGGGGCTCTACTCCTGAGGCTCTCCAGCCAGCCTGAGAAGGAGTCAGGACATTGTAGCTGCATGCATATTAGAGATGCATGGGTGCATGTGTGTTCATATTGCCTGTGCACTGTAGCACAGCTCATAGCAGCTGTAAATGTCTTACTTGATTGGCGCCCATGTGGCGAGCGCCGTGTCCATGTTGCTGTCCCCTTTCTAGGCTCCTGATCTATGGAGAGTACTGTAGCCACATGGAGCATGCTCAGAGTACACTGAACCAGCTCCTCGCCAGCCGAGAGGACTTCAGGCAGAAAGTGGAGGTAACAAGGCATCCCAGTACCCTGGCTTGGCACAGCTGACTAGCCAAGGCCCAAGGGACACACAAACTGCCTTCAGTACCCATCTTTGGTTTTGTGGCTATTCCCCCATTTTGTTGGGTGAGTCCCAGAATACATGTCTCAAACTAGAACACAGCCTAAGACTTGGACTGTGGAAGGCTGGACAAGTCCATCTCACTTGACCTTAGCCTCTGCTAAGATCCTGGCAGACCTTAGCAGGTCTATGTGACTTGCATGATATTCTGGCTCTTCTTCCCTCGCCTGGGTTTGCCTACTTCTGTCAGCTTGTTTCTCCCTTGAGCGCCTTCCTGGCTCTTCCTCACCTCCAGGTCCAGGAGTGTCACTATTCTGTGTGGTTAGGAAAGCTCTGTATTCAGAGCTCCAGCTTAAGTGCTAGTAGCATGTGACTCTTGTTTCTCCTGTCCCTGCACGCCAGGGGATCCTAGCTAACCTCACAGCCTTGTATGAGCCCCCTCCCCACTTGGCTTCTCAAGGAGCAGATGGCAGATTCATGGGCCATGTTCTGCAAGGCCTGGCCTCAGCAGGCACTGTTGCACAATGGGGTGCCTCAGGTCCTAGGGTCCCATCAAATTCCAGGATCTTGCCCACGTGGTGACCCCAACCTCATGCGTTCTCTAGAAGTCCGAGAATCCAGGGCTGAGGTCTCTTTCTCTATATGTGGCTGGCAGTGGGGGAGTGGGTTCTCCCAGGGAGAGCACCCTTCATCCACTTGCTTCTCTTTCACCAGGAGTGCACACTCAAGGTGCAGGATGGCAAGTTCAAGCTGCAAGACCTGCTGGTGGTGCCCATGCAACGGGTGCTGAAGTATCACCTGTTGCTCAAGGTGAGGCCGTCAGCCTGCTCACCATACCTTCTGTCCCACTGGGCTCTGTTACATGGGCTTGGGCCCACAGGCAGGGTGGCACACAGGCTGATGAATGAGCCCATGTACATACCATGAAGGGTATCATGGCAACTGGTAGGAAACTTATGAATAAACTACGTTAACAACACTAGGAAAGTGGGAAGAGACAGGAAAGCACTCTTGGACTGGGAAGAGGAGAGCTACTGTGCTGATTGCTTGATCTCTGAGCTTTCTTGCACAGGGATCTACTGTGTAAGGGATCCCATGTCTGTTAGAGTTGGGCAGATGGACTTGTGCCTGGCCTGGTGGGTGGTTTTGTCCTGAGGGTCTTGCTGTGTTCACTGGGTAGGGGCAGGCACAGGACTGGGACCTTGAGGGCTCACTCTAGGTCTCCTCTCACTCCCACAGGAGCTCCTGAGTCACTCTGCAGACAGGCCAGAAAGACAACAGCTCAAAGAAGCCCTGGAAGCCATGCAGGTAAATAAGTGAGGCAGAGTGGGGAGTCCCCAGACAGGTGTGCATGCATTCCTGGATCCAAACTGAGCTCCTTGGCAATCCAGACCGTTTGCCTAGATAACCCAGACAGGACACTGCAGATGGGCTTAGACTCATAAGACGGTGGAAGGAGCTGCATGCACCATGTGTCCAGAGTCCTCAACTTCACTTGCCTGCAGTTGCCCTGTCCCCATACCGTATTTTCAAGTGTCCGCTGGGACCATCCATGGTTTTCGGGTGCCAGCTCTACCCTGGGGTACCTCTTTTTCTCCTGGGCGTCTGCTGCTGAAGGTCTGTCCCATGCCCTGCCCTATCAACTCACTTGAAGGTTCCTTTTCACATGCTGGCTTTGAAGACCCCTGCTCAGCCATTCTGCGCTTCATGTATGACACAGTCCACTGCCCTCGGAAGCTCATCCCTGTCCTGCTCAGAAACCTTTGTGGTTTCTGCCGCTCTCTGAATCAGGCCAGGGTCATTGAAGATGTGTGTAACAGGAAAGACTCAGATTCTAGGGAGCCTGGCCACGCTGAGGTTCCTGGCTGTACTCTATTCTTCCCACCCCCAGGTGTGCCCAGGTTCCCCATTAATCTGCCTCCGTCCCACTCATCCCGCCTTTGCCATGAACTTGACACTATCCAAGAAAGTCACCCTCCAGACTCCTTAGCCGAGGGACTGTCGACTACCCCACAGCCATACCTGTGCCTCTCATAGGCACCTGCCTTAGACAAGGTGAAATGCCTGACACAGGCTAGGTCCCTTTGGCATTGCAGTGTTATAGAAGCAGTGAGTTCCAGCCTTGACTCCTGATATCTGCCCCTGAGGCAGCCTCTGGCCCATGGACCCCTTCTTTTCCCAAGATACCTCGTTTGAAGATGGAGGAGCTGCAATTTTAACTCCCACACAGGTTCAGGGGAAGGCGCTGACTCTCAAAGCTGCCTGGAGCTCCCTGTGAGCAGCCTTCACGCGGCTGGAAAGTTTACACCAGTTTTGGATGTACTTACATGTCGGTGCCCTGACTGACACGGGGACCTCTGGCTGGCTCCCCTGGGGAGCTGAGGTCACCGCAGGAGAGGCACCACACCTTCCCACTGCCGACACAATCAAGTGTCAGCCATTCCTGGAGCATGTGATTCATATAGTACAGGTATCCCCTGAGCCCCAGCCTGGCCAGCAGGTGGCTTCTGATCCCTTTGTGGCAGAATACCCCGAGGATATATAGCTCTGGACATTCCACAGAGGGTTTGTGACTCTGTCTCCTTCTTATCACTGGGAGTCAGCTCTTCAAACTTCAAAGTTTGGAAGGTGTCCTGGTTAGCTTTCTGTTACTGTGATAAACACCACAATTGAAAGCAACATAGGGGAGAAAAAGACTTATTTTAGGTTACATTCCTAGGTCACAGTCTGTCATAAAGGGAAATCAGGGAAAGAATTCAAGGTGGAAACACAGAAAGAAGGCTACTTACTGACTCACTTCCTGTAGTGCTTAGCTAGCTCTCCTAGAGCCCACCTGCTTAGGAATGGTGCCACCTGCAGTGGGCGGTTCTCTCTCTCCTCTGTCATTGGTCAAGACAATCTCTCAGGTATGAACATACAAGACAGTGTGATCAATGCAGTTCTTTAACTTAAGTGCCCTCTGTGAAAACTAATACAGCAGGGAATCTAAAAGTATTTAATGCCCCCAAAGCAAAGCAGAAAATCATTCATCCAGCCGGCGTCTGAGCCCTGGAGCTAGGTTTCCCACAGGGTTGCAATACACACTCCATGCAACTCCTGTGGCAGTCTCCTGCATTGCCTCCTGAGCTCTGCAATCTCTGTGGGAATCCCCATCCCAGACATGCACTTCTGTGACTCCTGCCAGGGTGCACAGGGCCACACATGCTCAGATCTGTCCCTGCTGTTGATTTAGAACAAAACCCACCCTTTACAAAACTGGCATCTGGTAGGGAGCTGCCAGGCACAAGGTTTGTGGAGTAGCCCTTGAAGTGACCCCAGAGGCAAGAGAGGCCATGAAGGAGGTAGGAACTGGCTCCAGGATGTGGGTCTGGCTTTTGTGTGTTGGGGATTTCCTCTCTGCTCTGCTTTCTGAGCAGGATCCCTGCTGCTCTGTCCCAGCCACCACCGGGTATCACTTCCAGGCCATTTCAAACTTTCTGAAGCAAAGTGAGCACTGCCCCCTGGTGACTAAGTACAGGATTGCAGTATCATAGAGGGACCTCCTTTCCCTTAGCCACTTACAGAATACCCAGGCTCCACAGGGGAGGTGGGACAGGGGCTTCATGAGAGCAGAAAGGTCTAGACAGTGGCTGTGTGCAGCCCACAGTGGCTTAGCTATGCTGGACTGCATCTCTATTCTAACACAAAAGGCCTGCTGAAGGAGGGGAGCCTGGGTTTGTAGGCCCCCAGCACTCTCTTCAGCACAGTGCGTACTCTGGTTTCAGATGTTGTATTCTTCACCTTGTTCCTTCCTGGTTACCTGTGTGTGGTGTTTCTTACTCTCATAACCCAGAGTTTGAGTGACCCCAGGGCAAGATGGAGGAAGGGTGTGGAATGACAGCTGGGCTAGGAAGGAGCTGGGAGTTCACCCCCGTGTGACTCCGTGCACTGATCCTGTCTTGATTTCCAGGACTTGGCCATGTACATCAATGAAGTGAAACGAGACAAGGAGACCTTGAAGAAGATTAGCGAGTTCCAGTGCTCCATAGAAAACCTGGTAAGCAGGTGGCCCTTCCACCTATGCATACATGCCATGGCGTAGGAGGGAAGTGGGGTGGTATAAGCCTTCATCCACTTCAAACTACATGTGTGAATTATGCCCTGAGGTCACCACAGGCACATCTTCCTAGATCACATCTGGGTCTTGCCTGTCCTGCCCTGGGCATACCCACTTATCTCCCTTGGCAAAGGTCGTTTGGGCTAACAGTCGTTGCCTTTCCAGCAAGTAAAGCTGGAGGAATTTGGGAGACCGAAGATTGATGGGGAGCTGAAAGTCCGGTCTATAGTCAACCACACCAAGCAAGACAGGTGAGTAGGGTGAAGGTTGGCACCCCTTTAGCCTGGGGACCCCACTCCCAGAGGCCCGTGACAGACCCTCCTGTGGGAAGAGCAACATCAAGGTAGGCTCTATGCAGCTCTGTTTGAATTACTTCCTTTCTTCTCTCCATGATCCTCTATATGTCTGTCCTATCAGCCAGCAATAGCCACACAAAGGCGCTGCCCTGCCTGTGGCGGGGCCCTGAGCTGGCCTGGGAGACAAAGCTGGGACTCGGAGAGGTCTGGCCTCTGGGGAGCTCTTTGCCAAGTAGGAGTAGATAGGCAGGTGGGAGGGGGGTCAGGATAAGTCAGCCATCTATGAGGGGTCACAGCAGACTTGGGTTCTGGGGGTACAGAGGAGAGAACTGGCAGTAGCCTTCGAATAGTGCTCCAAGGGAGATAAAGATGGAGGGCTAAGGACCTTCTGCATGAAGGTGGCACTGAGAATGACTTTATGGGAGCAGGGGCTTCCTGACCAAGGGTCATTGTGCCATGTGGACCTGGCCAGAAAGGAGAGCCTCACCTTGGAGAGAGGGCAGCCAGTACAACAGGCTTTGGCCCTTTTGGTCTGACACACTGACCGTGGTCTCAGGGACAGGAGTCAGGCAGGGGTCTAGGATCTTCACACACAGCATGGCCGTCCTGACACTCGGTACACTATGTGGCCAGGTACCTGTTCCTGTTTGACAAGGTGGTCATCGTGTGTAAGAGGAAGGGCTACAGCTATGAGTTGAAAGAGGTCATTGAGCTGCTCTTCCACAAGATGACTGATGACCCCATGCACAACAAGGACATCAAGAAGGTGGGTCCGGGTCTGGAGAGGGGCAGGTGCAGGGCCCTAAGCCCAGGGCGAGCTCATCAGGTGTACCCTGCTGGCCTTCCTTTGTCATTGTGACTGGCAGGTAGTTCCCATGGTGGGTTGTAGGCACCCTTAGGATTCCAGCTTCCTGGAAGCAGAGGGGAGGTCATACTTAGGGCACCAGTAAGAGCCTAGTTCCCAGCCTTGACTTTTTAGTCTCAGTGGACCTGACTCTATTTCCTCATTGTTGTAGCAAGCAGGTCTTTCTGCTCCATTCTTGCTCTGTCTCACTTGCTGAGGCTGACTTGTGGTTCGTCAGGCTCTGAGAGCCAGTGGACTAGGATGGCAGGAAAAGGGGGGTGTGGGTTCAAGGGAGTGGGGCTGTAGCTGTAGGGGTGGGGCTGTAGCTGTAGGAGGTGGGGCTGTAGTTGTAGGAGATGGGGCTGTAGCTGTAGGGGGTGGGGCTGTAGCTGTAGGGGGTGGGGCTGTAGCTGTAGGGGTGGGGCTGTAGCTGTAGGGGGTGGGGCTGTAGCTGTAGGGGGTGGGGCTATGGATACTGAGGCCATGGTTGTAAGGGGATGGGAAACACAGGCTTGCTTCTCTGAGGCTTCTGAGTACATGTGTGTAGCCTTGTGCTGGGTTGGGGACAAGAGCCAGTGGCTAAAGGCTCTGACCTTCTGAAAGTCCCCATATAGGACCAAACACAGGCTCTTCCTAACCCTGGTATCTGAAGCTAGAGATAGTGACCAAGGCTAATACCCAAGCTCTAGGGCTTCTAGTGAAGCCTTGGGGAGAACACCTAGAGTGCTTGACATAGCCTGTGTTCTTGCCATCCTGGGCCCAGGCTGCCCAGGCTGCAGTGCACCCTGGCCAAGGCTCTTGTTGACCTGCCTCTCTTTCCTTTCCTCTTCATGCTTGCTAGTCTCATGGGAAGATGGTAAGCCCCTGGTGCTCCCCCCTCCCCCAGTGCTGCCCCTGCTGGCCTTTCCAAACTTGTGGGTTTGGGGCTTCCTGGGCCTGAGGCTCATGGCCCTCCCCCTCCTTCCTTTACATCTCAATCAGGAAAGTGCCCTGCGTGGTCCTCCTCACTCCTCCCCTTCCGCTCCTCATGCTCCTCCCCCTCTCCCTTTCTCAGCCCTCCACTTCTAACAGACTTTCTACACTTTCCCTGCCACCCTTTGGAAACCCTTTTCTCAAGCCTGGATAATTGGCCAGGCCAGTGGGCCGGGCCTGGCTGCTAGGTTGCTCAGTTTAGTCAGACCCTCAACCATTTGACCCCAGCCTTTGTTTTTCCCGTTGTTTTAAACTCAGGATTTGTTTTTTAACCCAGGAAGTGAAAGGGAGTGGGGCTCTAGAAGGCTCTTGGGCTGGCTCCTGGGTCCCACTCCTGAAGACCCTCAGGGACAGCAGGGATTTGGGTTGAAGTGCCTCAGGAAAGGTGTGGGAGAAGGGTAGGATAGCCTGATAGAGGGTGTGCCCCGAGCTTTCGGTGGTAAGCACATACACACATAACAGGCCTTGTACATACATAAAAGTACACACAGCAGGGTCCCTGCATACATACACACATGCATGGGCACAGTGGGGCACATGCATATACAATAGTATGCACACATACATACATGTGTGCATACAGCGGGATCCCACATACATGCATGTGAACCCAACAGGATCTCTCTGCATACATGCATGTCTTTGTGCAAAACATGATCTACAGGTCCAAACACATCCATGCATGATGTCTACACATGTGAAAGGAGCTATGTTCATTCAGACTCAGGCTTAGGTGCACATACACGGACCTTCTACGTCCAGGGACAGAAACAAGTACCCATGCACATGTGCACACTTAGGCACAGGACAGCACACATGTTACACAGGAAAGCACACATATACTTTGACACATGTTCCTAAACACCTTCACACATGAGAACACCCTGGCCTGCTTAGGCAAGAATGCAGTACACCCACAATCTCTGATGTGGGAGGACACACACACAGGCATGCAACCAGGAAAGAGTGTTTGTGTCTATACACAAGAGTGTGTTACACAAGGCGTAGGCACACACATCCACATACAGTGCTAGTGAACTTGTGTGCACCTGGTAGCATCCAAAACCATGTCAACTGCCAACTGCTCCTGTCTCCTCCAAAGCCATGCCAGTTTCCAGCATGCCTCTGTCCCCACAGTGGTCCTACGGCTTCTACCTAATTCACCTCCAAGGAAAGCAAGGCTTTCAGTTCTTCTGCAAGACGGAAGACATGAAGCGGAAGTGGATGGAGCAGTTCGAGATGGCCATGTGAGTTTTGGGCAGGAGCCTCAGGTCTGTTGGCTCTGGCTTCCTGATCTTCTCAGGGTCGTGGTGGGAGGTGGTTTTGATGCTCAGGGTGAGACATTCCCCATTGGACACCAGCCGACTCAGCAGATCCTAGCTATCTGTCTACTAATGTCCCATGCAGCATCAGCTGTCCTGCTAGATGGGTCGAACTTCAGTTGACCCAGTTGACTTGGCTTGGAGGTCTCCGAATAGTGTCCCATGTGGATGAAGGGGTGCTCCACACATAGAGCAGAAGGGCTGGACTGGGGTGGGGGCGGTGTGTGCCTCTGGCTTTGCAGGCAGCCGGGCTTGGGGATTTCTGGGGAGCATACCACTCCTTGAGACTTCCCACTCGGTGAGATTCGGGTACAGAGCACAAGGTCAGGGGAGCGGGATCAGGCCTGTTCACTGGGTTGGTGACTTATGAGCCAGTGAGAGCTAGGCTATAAGAGCCCTGGAAGCCAGGCGGTGGTGGCGCACGCCTTTAATCCCAGCACTTGGGAGGCAGAGGCAGGTGGATTTGAGTTCGAGGCCAGCCCGGTCTACAGAGTGAGTTCCCAGACAGCCAGAGCTACACAGAGAAACCCTGTCTCAGGAAAAAAATAAAATAAAAAAGAGCCCTGGGGCTCTCTGCCCCTCAGCTTCTGTGGGTTGCAACCCCCTTGTGATGTGAGCAGTTTCAAGTATTCATAGAAGCTGGAGATGCCTGTGAGCAACCTCCTCACATACATCTCTTGTCCTTGATTCTGCCTGTCTGTTTGTTGTGCCTTCTAGGGTCTGATGGTGGGGAAATGAATGTAGCCTCGAGGTGTGTCTCCGAGCCCCAGGGCTCTTCATGAGTTGCTAATTCCCCATCTGTGCAGAGTTCACTTACACTGTGAAGTATGAACCTTACTGTAACTGCCCTGCCATCCACAGGGCACAGATCAAAACCAGCACTGAGTGCCTAAAACTAAAGTAGCATCAAACCTTCTCATGTGCAGGAAGTTTCTTCAGCATGCAGACCTGTGACAGGTGCAATGTTTAAGACAATAGATCACTTACTGAGAACTAGTCACCAGATGGTTGTACAATGGGTTTTAATCAGTTGCCGATCATTACGCTTGCACAGGGGCCTGTGTACAATCCAAGTCACTGGAAAGCAAGCCCTGTGTTTGTGAGGGTTGGACTTGATACCAGCTGGTCGCTAAGTGACCACTAACTTGTGTACAGTGGCAGAGAATGACCCACGGCCATTAGGTGACTACTAACTTGTATGCAGTGGCAGAGGGTGACCTGTGTCCTGGCTCACAACAGGAGCTGCTTAGTTCTGAGGTTTTCCATGTAATATTTTCAGCCCACACTGGATTATAGGTAAACTGTAGACCAGGAGGGACAGCTGCCTTCACATGCTAAGCTTAACCCTCCTGGGCCATTTTAATAACCTTCTGCCTCAGCCTCAGTCTTGCCCCTGTGATCTTAGGGAGAGCCATGCTGGAGCGCAGGCTCCTTATGCAGTTGTCGCTGTATTTGTGGGCTTAGGGAGTGCCTGGCCATGGATCACCTGTTTTTTCCTCCACCAGGTCAAACATCAAGCCAGACAAGGCCAATGCCAACCACCACAGCTTCCAGATGTACACGTTTGACAAGACGACCAACTGCAAAGCCTGCAGGATGTTCCTTAGGTAGGAGTCTTCTGCCTGTCCGACCCTGAGCTCCAGGATTTACTGCATAGCTGCCCTGTGACACCATGGCACCTGAACCCACCTTGGTGCCATGTGATGTCTCAAAGAACCAAGAAGATAACTACAGGATCAGCAGCCGTGGCTGTTGGAGGGTCCGGTCCCATACTAGGGACTGTGGAGTGAGGGGACAGGCCGGGGGTGGGGGTCAGATGCTTCAGGGACATGGATGCTCCAGGGTGGACCATCGTGATGACTGTGGCTGAGCGTGCAGGGAGCTGCGCCCCACCTCACCTCCCACCCTCCGTCACACAGGGGTACCTTCTACCAGGGCTACCTGTGTACCAGATGTGGCGTCGGGGCCCACAAGGAGTGCCTGGAGGTGATACCCCCCTGCAAGATGAGTGAGTACTCGGCAGTGCACGGAGGTGGGCCCCACCACTGGTGTTCTCGATTGTGGGGACCACTTGATCACGTCTGCCTTTCACCCGAGGGAGTTGCATGAGAGGAACGGAGGCTAAGGTGGGCAGGTAGTTGACTGGAAGAGATTATCAAAGCTGTAGCTGGGAGGGCTCCACTCTGAAGCTCTTGTGACTTTTCCCTCCATCTCCTACATCTCTGCCCCACACTCACACCCCGGGCCCAGGGTATTCTCAGCAGGAATGTGGGCTTCCCTGTCATAACTGGCTCCCCTTCCTGGTTCTGGCACTGTGTGTTTGTTCTCATGGTCATTTTTCAGATGAGGCAGCTTGAGGCCTCAGGAGGGGGAGAGGCTGAGCCTTGCTGGCGCCAGGCACAGGAACTAGATAGACCCCAGAGGCTAGAAGTGTGTGATTTGGGAGTGTGTTTGGAGGTTTGTAAATGGTGCTCCATCTCAGTGACTAGGCCTGAGCAGTGGGCCCACGTAGGAAACAGGCGAGCACAGGCTTTTTTGTCGTATTTTCCTCTGTGATGCTGGAGCAGAATCTGCCTCTGGTCCAGGAGAGTTCTCCGCCAACCCCCACACTTCCTCTGAAGGGCCCAGGGACAGCTCTGCATAGGTAGTGGCACCTGCCGAGTGCTAGGCTCTGTTCTCTGTGCTTCAGATGGGAGGTCTTACCACTCACTGGGGATGTACTGCATCAACACAGGGACCACCACCCAGAGGAGGCCAACTTGCTCTGAGTCCTAGGGCTGAACTGTGACTAGAATTTATTCTAGCGGGACAGCTTTGCAACAGCCCTCTGTGCAATATGGAGTGCTTGACAAAGTCCTGGGGTCATTGTCTTGTTACTGAGCATACACTCTGCCACCTTGGTCTCTCTGGTCTAGTAGATGCCAGCTCCAGATCAGCCCCAGAAAATTGGGTCTTGACAGTGATTTTTGACTTGGCCAATGTCGCCCTCTTGTGGCCATGAGCCCCCATGCATGGCAACTGCCATAGTTGCTTCCTACTTTGTGTGATTCTAAAAGTTAACAAACTTAATTATTAGAACTGAATTAAAAAATAAGACAGGAAATAAAAAAGAAGATAGAACCGGGCATGGTGGTGCACACCTTTGGTCCCAGCACTTAGAAGGCAGAGGCACACAGAACTCTGAGTTTGAAGCCAACCAAGGCTTTATATAAAGCAAGAGTCTGTCTCAGCAAAAGAGCAGAAACGTGGTCAATGAACTTGTTTAGAAATAAAAGCATGGCATGTGTGTGTGTGTAGCTCAGTTGGCAGAGTACCTTCAGGAGGTAGAGGCAGGAGGATCAGGGTCAAAAACATCCTTGGTTATAGAGTGAGTTTGAGGCCAGCCTGGGCTACGTGAGACCCTGTCTCAAGATGAACAAAGCCATAGAAATAACTGAAGGTCATGTTTAGGTATATTTTAGGTTTTCTTTTTGTTCTCTCTCTCTTTCTCTCTTTCTTTCTTTCTTTTTTCTTTCTTTTTCTTTTTTAGAAAATACATTTTCAGAGTTACTTCCTCCCCATTCCTAATGATTAGATACTTACTACTTGTAGAAGAAGTTTGAAATGTAGAGAAGGAAAAGGAGGGGGAGAGCGAGTCATAGTTCCATTAGACACCAACAGGCATGTTGGTCATTTCCTTCGTAGATCAGTGGGGTCTTTACCAGTATCCTCAGTGCATTACAACCCCTGGCTAGCTCTAGACATTATCCCAGGGGGCTGTGACACACACACATACTCACACACACTCACTCACTCACACACACACACACACACACACACA
>JADRCC010059675.1:0-12605 GCA_019843855.1 Hylomyscus alleni
CCATCTCTTCCATAGTAATCCATCCATTTCTGCCTTTCCTTAAAAAACAAATAGGTGTCTAAAGAAAAATAATGAAATAAGACAGGACAAAAAATGAATAAATAAACCATATTAGGATACAACAAACACACAAAAGAAAACTAGCCAAAGGAAAGCACAAGACAAACATGCTTATATACACAGGAAAATCCTAAGGGTTGGGCCTTACTCGCCCAGATACTGAGGTTTAGTGAGGAAGCTTGAGCTGTTCGCTTCTCTACTGGAGTGACTCAGAACGACCAGCTTAAGCCTGCCGGTGCCTAGCTACTGCTGATGTAGAATACTGGCTCTGTCAAGTCACCCCATATCCTTCATCACCCTTCCCCTCCCCCTACATCATCTCACCTCAACAACAACAACAACAACAACAAAAAAAAACAAAACAAAAAACAAAAAACCCACCTCCTCTCTCAGCCCTTTATAAACAAAAGATTGATACAATGAAACTAGTTCCTGCTTTAACAGCCTCCCAGCTCCGAATGGTTATTCTCCGGATGGCAGGAGATCCAAGATGAGACACTTACAATCCTGCTTCAGTTCTGGAGAGACTCAGTTGGACCGGTCGGACCTGGATCTTTCCTCTCAGCCTAGACCTGCCTGCCGAAAGCGAGAGCGGCACCTAAGACCACAAAACTGGCGACCATCATATATATGCAAAAGACCTGCAAGGTTTAAAAAAATTTTTCCAGTCAAAACCTTATGAGGAAAGCAACATCTAAAGATGCCGTTGAATTTGTTTGTGTTGGCCATCTACTGCTGGGCGTGAGGCCTACCCTTAAGACTGGCTTGTCTCCTCAGGAAGACAGGATTGGATAGAACTATTTGCTTCAGTTGCGAATGTTTATCAATTGGACACAGCTTCTGGGTTTGGCATGGAGGCTTGTGTCCACTTCTCTCAGTGCTGGCACAGATGCATGCAGGCCCTGTGCATGCTGCCACAGTCTCTGTGAGTTCATGAGTGCATTGGTACTCTGTGTAAAGTGCTTTGTTGCCTTTGATGTGCTTCATCCCCTGTGACCGTTACATTTTCTGCCCCCTCTTCCACAGGGCCCTCTGAGTCCTCTGAGGAGAGATTTGACAAAGACATCTCATTGAGTGAAATTTCCAAGAACTCTCACTCTCTGCATGTTGTCCAAGTGCTGGTCTCTGTATTTGCTCCTGTCTACAGCAGGAGGAAGCTTCTCTGATGACGGCAGAGAAGAAACCGATCTGTGAGTATAGCAGAATCTCTTTAGGAGTCATTTTCTGGCTATAGTCCTCGAGCGGAATATGTGTGTTTGATTTGGTCCCTAGATCCCTGGCCTATCTGATTCTCTGATTCTTGGCCACCCGAACAGTTTCAAGGATAGATTTTTATCTCATGGAATAGACCTTAAATCCAATCTGATATTGGTTACACCTACAATCTTCAGACCTTTACGTATTTGTCCTAGCGCCCACAGAGTTGTTCAGAACCATCTTTAACTCCCATTTCAGGAGATCAGATACCTTTTTCTAGTCTCTTTGAGCATCATCCATAAACATGATGTATATACATGCAGGCAGGCAAAACACTTACACACATAAAATAAATAAATTGAAAATAAAATCAAAGTTAAATGATTTGCTAAATCTGCAGCACATCTTCCTGAAGCTTCACTTTAAAAGACAATAATGCTGCCAGCTACACTTATACATGGTAAATATAGGTAGAATGTAGACCTCAAACAATACAGAATATGATGGTTATCTATGGGCTGGAAAAATGGCTCAGTGGTTAAGAGCACTTCCATCTCTTTCAGAGGACTACAGTTCAGGTCTCAGCATTACATCTAGTAGCTCAGTCTTTCCTGTAATCTAGCTCCATGAATCCTGCTCCTTATTCTGTATGCACAGACAGAGAAACATACTCATAAACATAAAAATAGTATTTAAAAATATTGTTTATTATTTTATTTAAAACGTTTTTTTTTGGATTATTCAATGCCGTATTAGTTCCACAAGGCATCCAATTAACTTTTGTACTCCTAACATCTAGGGCCTTTCAGGCTAC
This sequence comes from Hylomyscus alleni, assembly GCA_019843855.1. Classification (NCBI taxonomy): domain Eukaryota; kingdom Metazoa; phylum Chordata; class Mammalia; order Rodentia; family Muridae; genus Hylomyscus; species Hylomyscus alleni. Next base: position 2,072 of record JADRCC010059675.1, read on the forward strand.
TACTCTGTATGTCCACGTGTCAGTAGCTCACAACTGGATTGAAAGAACAGAGATTTCAAATACCCTGATAACTCTAACTACAGCCCCACAATGTCTAAGGTCGTTGATTGCCAAGTAGGCCGGACTATAAATGCTTTTGTTTCGCTTGGTTGATTTCAACGAGCAAATATGGAGAAGCATGACTTAGAACTATTCAGTAGAATTGTTGAATTGTAAACTGTAGCTTTACTTCATCATGCTTAATGTATTTGGCTCTAGCAGAGCCAAATATCACTAGTTAATTTCCTTTTTCTAATCAGTGTCTCCCAACTGTGTCATTATAAGTATCATCTGCGAATGGAGGAAAGCTGATGGTCCCTCAAAGATATTGTAGGCCCTTGAGAACCAGTGCATGTCTTATTTGACTTAGTGAAGAGAATGGAAAGTTTTGTGATTCAGAGAAAAATCTTGAAGGACATTTTCTTGGGCCACCCAGATAGACTTAAGGTAAACACAGGGTCCTTACAAGAGAGAGATCCTGGTGTTCTAGTGAGGAAGAAGATGTAAAATCAGATGCAGAGTGGAGAGTGAAGAGCCCAGGAATACAGACAGCTTCAAGAACTTACAGAAGGGAAGGAAATGCCATTTCCTAAAATGTCTAAAAGTCTTGGCCCTAATTATTAAATTCTTTACTTCTTCATTTACATCTGAACCCCACCACCCAAAACTATAATAATAAATTAATGCCTTTTAAATGACTGCATAGTAATATATATTATTGTTTAGAAATAAATATTCCTAAGATCAATTTAAATTACTGTCATATATGGCCTTCTCAGATCTACTAAATCAGAATACCTGATGGGACCAGTTATCTTCTACATAACTCTGATGTACAGTAAAATTTTAGAGCTTCTTTTTACAGATGATCATGCTTGTTGGATCAGTGTCCCTTCCTCAAAAATGCATAGATCCAATTATCGTGCTATGTACAAAGTAAATAAAATACTCAATTGATTTTCCCTTGTTATAAAGGTCCCATATTATAAAATAGATTAGAAACAATTGCATTTAGGAGAAATTTTAAGTGAAGGCTAACTGTAAAGAAGATTCTCATTGTTTAGGATGATTGTTGAGCTTGTAAAAATGTATGTTCTAACACAGTTATTATCCTTAATTAGAAAACACAGACTTAGCTAGTCCTTATTTGCCTAACATTTAATGATTAAATTCACTTAGCATCCCTTTTTGTTATGATGATTTTGAAGAGGAGGCAAAATCAATGTAAGGATCCAGAGTGTATATTCTACTGAGTTCCTATAATATTTGTGGGAATAAAAGAAAAACACAAACAAGCAAGCAACAGCAAAAGTGCTTAATTTGAACCTGAAATGAAACAGGCAGCATCCACCTTCACAAGCTTTGAAAATCCCTGCATTATCAGTGAGTGACCAGGAGACAAAATAAGTAACATTTTAACATATTGTTTGTATTTTGAAAACACCTTGATTAAAATGTTCTCAGGGAGAGGAACCATATGCAACCTGTAGATGTGAAAGTATTCTACTACTATGATACCCTGAATGAGAACTTCAACCAGCCCCACAGCTGCCCTCTAAAACACATTTGAACTTACTGTGTGTTGAAGCTCCAGGGTAGTGTGCCCTTGGCATGAAGACTAGTTGCCCCTCTGTAGGTAGCAGCATAGAAACCACTAATACCTATCTTCAAGATCTCCCATGCATTGAATGATGACGTTCTTGACACTTTGACATTGAGTAGTGACTAGTTCAGCTACTCTAACTTCACCATTCCTACAATCCTTTGAACTGTCAATGAGCTATTCATTTGACTCATCTAGGCCCTCTCCATTTGTCACTTGAACCTAAGGACAATCTTCTGAAAATATTGAAGTCACTTGATCTTCTGTTATTTATAGCGTGATCTGTAATTTCTTCATCAAACTACTTAACTACATTTTATTACTCTTTAAAAAATATGGTGTGAGGCTCTAAAGTTCAAGGAAGTATAACAATCAGTTGAAAAATACTCACCAGACAAGTAATCCTACACTCCTGTGTCACCTGACGTGCAGGGAACAAGCTGATGAATGAGTAGGGATTTAAATGGTAATTATCATTCATCATTATAATAGACTTATTAATTCATAAATTCTTGGTAAGCCAATTTTCCATAAAAAGGTTAATAATAAAAGTGGAAAAGAAAAAAAATAGCTTGATGTGATAAAAAATGTAAGAGCTAAAATATCTTAATGCCACATACCCCTTCTAATTATCCAGCAGTTTCATATTAAAATGTTTCTTGTTATAGGACTACATTTTCTCAGGACTCTGAAGGAAAAAACATTAGAGTGCATTTTATTATTTACCTGTTTAGCCTCCTCCATTTAAACATCTTTAAATTCAACAACCAAGCTGGGATATTTCAATGGTTTAATTTAATCCCAGGTAATCTGAGATCATGTCCAACAGTGATTTTAATTTTCAGTAAATAACAAGATATTGCATTTGAAGTTGCCCTAGACTGAGAATGAGATTGGTATAGTAGCAATATCATATGTCTTTCACAAAGAGAAGTAGAAGACAGTGACAAATCAGGCCAAAGCACATGAGTAGGTAGATCTGCATTAGCTTCAAAATAGCCCATCAGCTAGAATGAAATCAATTTCAGTGATGCCAATAAGATGATATTTTAATTAGACTTTGTATCTCTTATTAATGTTATAAGAGGTAATATAACACAGAGAAACAACTACAGAGAAACACATAAAATGAAAACCAGCTTGAAACATGATCAGTGTACAGTATCTTCTAAAGATGAGACATTGTGAAATTAACTTTTAAAAAGTTCTAAGCCATTATTTTAAATGGTTAGTGTTGATTTTATTCAGAAAAATAGGATAATTTTTACATAAATTTTACTTTGAGTTTGGGACATGAGCTATAGAGTTCCATGATTGAGAAATTTGTACTGTAATTTTTTTTTCTTTCCTGAGAGAGAGTTAGCATAGAAATTTTGTATAACTTAAGTCCAGTTGAGCCAAATAGCATCCAAAGTAACCAAATTTGAGTTTAGACAACTCCATAGTCAGACATGAGATTTCACCACTCAATTGTTCAGATAAATTTTTCAAATCTCTTGATTATAAATTACATAATATATAATATGATAGTGTGGACTTTTTCTATAAAATTGGGTATAAAGTTCACACTATCATAACACAAAAGACAAAAATGGCATAATATTAACAACCACCAACATGTGGATTTTGTACAAGATTTCAGGTAACAAAATCATTATGAAGGTAAAATTCCCCACTGTTCGCAAATAAATTTCAATAACCTGGAGAGGCACATATCTTCAGGTTGAGACAGGTGACATTCTGCCAAGGGGAAGTTTTGTTTAAGTAATAGTTTTATTAGGACCACATTTATTAGTTTAACTAGGACCACATTTCTTACAAATGCTTGGCAAATGCAGCTTTTAAAGTTTTATACACTTTGGAAAGAAATAATAAGGGAACATCTGCCAAAAGCTGATAATAGCCAAAAAACCAAACAAACAAAAACAAAAACCAAAAAACAACCCACTAAGGAATAGAAAGAGCCTGATTCATTGAATGGCAGATTGTTTTTCTGATGTCAATATTGGAACACTGGAATGTACGCGTTTAAGGGTTCTGTGCTCTACACCTAAATAATTGGATGCCATATCAGATTGCAATAAGTAAGTTTCTCACTAATCAGAGTTGTGAGAAGATATGCAAAAGCTCTGATGTCTTGCTCTACTGAAATCAAACAGATTAGGTTAATCCATTGAGTCAATCAAGTTCATTCATTAGGTTTAGTCATTAAGTCATCATTATTTTTGCGCTATATAAAATCGCCTTCTTTCATTAAACACCAAGCCTTTTGAAACCTATAGATAATATTGCAAGTGATTCATTTACAGGAGTAAAGGCATCAAACGTGACGCTCTGTCTGTAGTTCCCCAGCCTTCTTCTGCACTGCTAGACATAACTTCAAATGATGTGTGACTGGTTAGTGATAGAAAAGTTACAGCTCTATGAAAATCCGAAGTGATGCTGACATGTCATGGAATGAAGTAGTACTTTGTCATAAGTTCTCATGAGAAGAGAGTCACAATACTGTTTATGATAATAATGTGATTGCATCTATGTGATACTGTTGACCCTCCTGCATGCACCTACAAATACTCAGTTTACAGGTATGCATGGCCACATTCAGTACAACTGGAAGTTCTTCACTCAATGGAATCAACAAATTTATGTTTGGGGATAAAATACTTTCCATCATGAAAATTAGTTTCCTCTTTAAAAAACTCGAGAGTCTTTTGAAACCATCCCGGTCTAAAGTATTCCTAAGCACAATACAGAAAGTTTATTGTGAATGTTGATGATAGAAGTGTATGTGCTTCTCCCTCAGTCTCAGGGTGTTTACCATATACCCTCTCCAGACATAAACATGAAATTCACAGTTTACAATGTGTTAAATATGAACATGAACCTTTTCTTTCTCTACTCAACCACCATTTGCTGTTGTTGCCTTGTTTTATATTTTCTCAGTCGCATACAAATTGTGACTTATTTGCTCACTTGTTCAAGGAAGATAAAATTTGATGTTTTGTTTTGCTTTATATTGCTTTGTTATGCCAGTGGAGAGTTAACAGAAGCACTTCTAAAGAGAGGCCCTCAGATTTGCCTTATCAGCACAATCTGCAGGATTCTGGCCTTTGTCTAGAGTCACAAGCGCTCCATCATGACTGGCATGGGGAGATGCTCAGACTAGAAATGGCACAGCATGACCGCCTACAGCATCTGTTGTATCTACCCCATCTGTAACTCATTCTTTGTTCCTTCAAGTTCCTCTAACATCTCACACACCTCTGAAATACTGGCAGATGATGCAGATGGGTTTATTTTTATAACCTTGTGGTTTCACTCTATTCAATATTTGGGGGGAAATACCAACTCCCATGCTGACTTCTTTCATTAAATGTATTTCTTTAAATATACATACTCTGAAAGTTGAGAACTTTATATTTATCTAGCAAGTCAATTTAGTGAAGAAGATACCTAATCTCCTAGCACTTAACAGCCAGGCACCCCATCAGGTTCCCTGAAAAACAAGAACATGCTTATTGTGTTAACAATAAGAAACTGTTTGGGATGGTTTCCCTCTCATCTGCTAGCACTGTACATGAAATCCAAAACTCAACTGTTGGAGCATATAGTCACCAACATTTCTTACTCTATCTATCCACATTTCTTATTTCTATTAATATTGGCTTGAGAATACACATGCATATGTAAAGCCAGAATGCCATCTCCATCCTGGAGGTTCACTATCTTCTTCAGATAACAGATTTACAATCTTCCAAATTTTAATTTAGAAGATAAGAGTTTTAGGATAAAGGAAGCCTCAATGAGGATAGGAATGAACAAATATTTTCAACCTGTTCTTGCTTATATTGTTTTCCTCTCAACCTTAATTTATTAACATATATTACAAAACTCTATTGAATTTATTGGGAACTCATATCACAATCATAATACATAATTATATGTGCCTACATTCTATTTTTAACAGCATTTAAGTATTTCTGTGGAGGAGCCATTTTTATTTCCTTCTGTCCTCACAACATAACATTTCTTTCATGTTTTTTGATGTTGGCTGATATGTTTACAAACACTCGTGCACAGCACATAGCATAGCAGTGGCATGTTAAATTCAGTCACCGAAGAGTGTGTACAGTTAAGTCTGAATAATGTGTGAGTTGTTTATAAAGCATAATTCTGACATTAGAATTTCTGTATTAAAATTTCAGACAAAAGTGTTTGCTCCATGAAGGAAGAAATTTTTCCTTTGTGTGCACTGCCTTATCCACAGTAGATAAGCCTTGCAGAGTAGACACATACCAATTATTTTCTGAATTAATTATAAAAATGCCATTAACTCTGAAATACTGTAGAATAACTTTGAAAATATTACTCAATCATAACATTTATTGTTCACAAAGAGTACAGAATCTTGACATAAAAACAATATAAATATTTAGAACGATCCATGCAAGTCTGAGTCTTACCAAATTTTTAAATAGGCAGTTGGTGTAACTTCAGAAGTGGGAAATCATGAAGAATTTTTGTTTCTAGGTGATGTCTTTTTGCACACACACACATACACACACATATATATATATGCGTGTGTATGTGTGTGTGTGTGTATACTAATTATATAATAGTTGAATTTCCATAATGGCTAGCAATGAACTGCTGAGTTCATATTGCCCCATCTCTGCAGATCTGAAGATTCAGTTTTTTCATTAATTCCCTGGACTTCCCAAAATTCTGCAAAGAATAAGTTAGTATCTAGCCTATCAGTGGACTTCTAGCATTGTCTGGACAGATGTCTATGTCTGGTCATAAAGACATTAAATATCCTATCTTATTAGAATCTTGTTATTATCTTTGATTCTTTTTCTATTTCTTGTGAGACAATGCTGTGACAGAAGCTAGTTAAAGGAGAATGGCTTTATTTTGACTCACAGTTGAATGCTATAGTCTGAAGCATCTGGTCACATTGTGCCTCTGCAATCAAGAGCAAAGAGCCGTTGTTGTATTTAATTCCCCAGGTTTAAGATATATGCTTGACACAGGCACAGATTTAACATTTGTGTTCAATCCATAATCTTAATGGATATTCTGAATACGGTGGGAACACATCAATTATTAACTACACAAATTAGAAAACTGTGACTGGATTCATCTAAGAAACTTGTTGAAATTGTAGGAATGAATGGAAAAACCTTAATAGATGTCAGTAGCACCTAACAAGGTGAATGGAATAGATAGGACTTTAGAAAGAGCTACTGTGCTTTATTAAAGGCATCAGAAAACAAGAATAAGAGATTAGCAACTTCTCTGTGGTGGTTCACTATAGAGATGTGGAGAAGAGCTTAGCTGAACAAAAGTAGGAAAGAGCCAAAAGAGGGAAAGAAAAAACTCAGGAAGTAAGCCCAGCTGTGGGGCTTGCCTGTGTGATTTTTCAGGTCAGTAAGTGCAAGTTCGTAGGCATGAAGGAAGCATCCAGTTAAATATGCATGCAGATCAGTTAATGGCCATATTTATGACAGGCATCAACCTAACTGATAAACTGAAATAGTGAGTGGATTTAGACAGTGCAAAACCAGAGAAGCAAACTAAAGAGGAGCCCCTTAGCGTTTGGTCAAGATAGTGGTTCGATATATATTGTTGTCAGAATCAGAGCAACAAAGAAAATAGAGTGAACAAGGGTCCTGGGGACACTTTTGTACTTTCTCTGTTGACATATTAAGATATCCAAAATTAGTCAATTCCCTTATTAATCTAAGGATTTTTCTTTTTTAATTTTTGAGTCAATCACTTGGGATCACTACCTTTGTAAAAGCCATTTCCCCTGCTGATTTCTTCTTTTTAATCCCTGAACTTTTGACTCTGTAACTTTTTATTTCTCTCTCCTTTTTTCTTTTTAAATCTACTCTCTTTGTTCATACTTTCTTCTGCCCAGACCTTGGCTCTATTTTACATATTTTCAAACCTTATTTTAAAAATCAATCAGCATTCTCTTTCACTGCCCCTACCCCAAGAGCACTCCTGGCCCTGGAACCCTGGCATGTCTTAGGTGTTGGAGAACTTTAGTCTTCCTTGTAATGAGCAATCTTCATTCTAGCCACAATATTAAAAACTAGATAATCAAATTTGGCTATCTCACTGGACAAAAATGCAGATATGGTTACACAAATTACCAAAGCCTCTTAAGAGAATTAAGAGGCAGGATAGTAAAACGAAAGCATTAGAGTGAGAGACTGAGCAAAAAAACCTCAATATAGAGGTTAGACCAACTCTGATAGTAAATGATCAATGCTGTCACTCAAGGGATAATTTTGAGGTCACACTATTATTGAATGGGCTCTGATAAATTTGTATGTTCAGTTTGTTGAGACTGCAAATGATTATTATTGGCTCTTGTTTGTCATGGACATAGTGTCACCTGTCTGTAGCAGTACGTAATTAAACTAATCAACTAATCTGAGAGGCTGAGGCACTCCTCACTACCTAGCCCAATATTCTAGGTTCCTGAATGAAAGACACATTCACACATCCTTTATATTTTTATATGTTTTAAACAGCTTAAAGTCTGGGCCACTTCCTAACCTCCATGTGGTTATTCCATACTACTTCAATATTTCCAATTTATTACTTACTAAAATTCATATTTCATCTTTGTTGCCCTAGACCCAGTTGTGCAGCCCTCTCAAGCTGCCTTCCTCTGCCTCCTATATGGTGGGCTAAGCTCTGTGTCCTGCACCTCTCAGGCATGGTGTCTTGGTTCTCCTTCTCTTTGCATGTCAGAGCTCTCCTTCCTCCTTCCATGGTCTCTTGTCTGGAAATCCTAAAAGTCCTGACTCTGTCTCCCTGCCCAGACATGGGCCATCAGAAACTTTATTTACCAATCAAAACCAACTGGGGCCAGGGTTCCCTCAGTGTCTTACATTCAGACATGTGGATTCTCCTGCAATTTGGGGGTACCATTAGCATAATGCAAGCAACATTAGACCAAACGCACAACATCTGTCTTTTCAGGTTAGATACACAGATGCATGGACAAACACATACACACACACACACACACACGGGCGGGGGGGGAGACACCACACATTTGGGGGGTGGGGACAAAATACAACTGTACCAACTGGAAAACCACAAACCTGTACATGAATGGATAGATGGATGATGGATGGAAAGATGGATAGATAAAGAGACAGATGAACAAATATATAAAAATAGATGATAGATAGATAGATAGATAGATAGATAGATAGATAGATACATACATACATACATACATACATACATAGATACATAGATACATAGATACATACATAGATACATAGATACATAGATACATAGATACATAGATACATAGATACATAGATAGAAAGACAGATGAGAGATACTTATCATTAGAAATCATACAGAGGAAACTCATGTTCATCAAATTCCTGTCACATGAATAAGATGAGGAAAATTAGTAACAGTATTAGAATGCAATAATGGCTTAGTCATTCATGGCAACAAGAGAATTATTGTAAACTGCTTAGGGAAAAAATTTTAATAATAAACATAAAATGTATATGCCTCTGACATAAAATTAATTTGTGATTCACATATGGTGAATGTTTTCAATGGATTATCCACATATTGTTGAAATCATTTATAAAGAATGTCTTTAAAACTCAATGGTTCTTCTTTGGGTGTTGGGAGAGGGTTCTAATCATATTAAGAGTCAATCAGTGTTTCGAATTACATCAAGACCTAAAGTGGCTACTTTACAACCTCTACATTTCGAGGGAAAAGTGCAGTAGAGCCAATAAAAAGAGGACCATGTTATTAATGCCTTAGGAACTCTGAGTTAAATTGTGACTTTTGAGAGGAATGAAAGAATTAAAACAAAATTCAAAATACTGAATTCAAATTTACACATAGATGATAGTACATGTATGTAGATCTGCTCTGTTTCCTCTTTATGCATGGCAAGGAGTGCTTCTAGTGCCTGTATTACTCATTTATAAAGTAAATGTGGATTGAATTAGTAAGTTATGCTCATGGTCTCTCGAATTCTTGTTTTTAAGACACTGGGTTCACTAAATAAACTAATTTGAAGACTAACTAAAAGACAAAAAAGACTGGACACTTTCCCCAGTCAGAAATACATGTGGATAGAATTTGAGCTAGTAAGACTTTTCTCTGTGGAATACAGAAACATAGCTGAGCACATATTTTTAAACATCCACAATGGAAGAAATCAAACTAAATGTGTGTGTTTAACCTTTTCAACTTTCCAAATACTGAATGCAAAAGATTGAGGATGACAGTCAAGTAGCTAAGTTAGAAGTTTTCACTTTGCATGTTTTATTTATACTCTCTTCAGGATCTAAATGAAAACAGATGAATCCTTCATGAGGTATTTAACCATATATGTATATGATTTCATTTCAACAGAATATATTAAGAGTTTGGATATATCAATAGTTAATAACTAAACGATATGGGTGGGTAAATTTCACTAACTTTGTTAATGATTGGCCAATTTTAGCTGTTCCTTTTTTTCTTTTTTCATTCATATCACTCCCTTAGACAAAAAAAAAAAAACACTCAAAAAAAAAGCAAATGAGGCATTTAAATATTATATTTTCTACTTATATTTGACTCATGTACTTTTCTATAAAAACCAGTATGTTTTTTTTAAAAATGAGAGAAAGGGTTGGATGTATAGCTTATATTTAATCCAGCACTCAGAAAGCAGTTCATGTGGATTTCTGTGAGTTTAAGGCCAGTCTGACTGGCACAGTGAGTTCCAGGCCAGCAGGGCTGCAATGTGAGCATCTCTCTCTCTCTCTCTCTCTCTCTCTCTCTCTCTCTCTCTCTCTCTCACACACACACACACACACACACACACACACACACACACACACA
>JADRCC010059743.1:0-11161 GCA_019843855.1 Hylomyscus alleni
TTTTTTTTTTCTCTTATATACTTTGAATGTACATGTTAGGGCATGTTGTCAGCAATAGTGGCTGAGTCCTTCCACTTGAATAAATGTGATCTATATAATACCTCGCAAACATGAGAACCTAATCAAGTCAGACTATACTGTGAATTCCTTACTGAGCTTTTGTTCCCAGATTCTCCTAAATGTTTTAAGTTGACAGTTCAAACTGGCTACCATAATACTCCTCATTATAAATAAATAAATAAACATACCAATACTTTATATAGAAGTTAAATATAAAAATTCAAGTCAATATTCCCCCAGGAAGGTATAAGAATGTTATAGATAAAGTTCATTGTTGATTACACACTTTGAATATATAGGAATATCATGAAGATATACAATTAATACACCAAATGTATATAGTCATTGGTATGGTATAACTTTCAACATGTTGCTGTACTAAATATAATAATGTTCTCAAATAGAAATCTTTCTATTTCATGCTATTTTAAATTTAGTTTTATAACGCAGCCTAATACAGTTACCCTTATTATGTAGAGGTAAAAATTTGGACATTTTTAGAAGTTTACATAATAACAGTTTGACAGATATGAAGTAGCAGGCCAGATGCCTAGTGACATGATAAGTCAATGTTGACATTCTACTGACCCTAATAAAGGAGAACACATGAAACAAAAGATCATCAAGCAGGACGTCACATTCAAGTTGTAACAGACACCATATGATCAGTGTTGACTGTGTGGAGTACCAAACTGGGGATTCACTAAGAGCATGACTGATATGGGTGGTGACAGGTATCAGCAGATGCTAGCTTGCCTGGGGCAAAGTGCAGATGAGAATCAGAAGGAGAGCTTCTGTATCTCTAACTGTTCACTAGCTATCACATTCATAATTTAGCGAAACTTATCAAAAATACTTTAGGTTAAACCATGATATATAAATAAAATAATTTAGCTTTTAAAATTATTAAGAGATAATTCTTTATATAAATTATGAAATTATCTACATGTCTGTGTCCTCCATATAGACATATGAAATAGAAAACAAAAACTTAAAATTTTAATTAGATAATAAATTACCTGAATTTGGATCATTAAATATTCACTCTATTTATTACATTTGGAAGGAAATCAGAAACCTAAGATGTTGATTGTGGGCTGAGACATTTGTTCAAAATCTGCCATCATGCTTTTTTGTTTCTTCTTATGATACTGTAAGAAATCTTCTAATCTGAGTTTTACAGCTATAATGTATTTTGTCACTTTTCTGGAGGAAGTAGACACCACGATTAAAGAAAGCGTTGACAGAATCAGTTGTCTAATGAAGCTTGGAGCTAGGACCATGATGTGCTCATGTGGCACAGGCTGCAGAACAAAGGAGCAGAATACTGTTAAATAAACTTATTTTTATAACACTTAAAAATTTTTTCACAATTATAATTGTACCATTTTCCTCATTCCCTTTAATCCATCCATCCATGCCCTCTCATGCAGTCCCGTGTTCTCTCTCAGATATGTCTATAGATGATCTTCTGTAAGGCACTTTGACCTAACCACAAAAGGAGCTATTTTCACAAAAATACTCTTAAAGGCTTCAGGTTTTAACACTTAGTAGGTAAAATATTGGCAATTACTGAGCTTTTGAGAAAACTTGTCTAAATTTGAACAGCCACTTCTTACTTAGATGAGCTTAGACAAATAAATATCCCATTGAGAAATTTGTTTGAAAAAAAATGGGATAATGATTTATACAACTGTTGCGAAGACTGAATTCGTTAATATAAGAAAAACATGTAGAAATGTGGACCTAATAAAAGAATTCAATCAAGGCTGAGGAGAGCACTGACTGATGTCTCAGCAGACTGGCTTACATTCACAGAACCATCCTGGCTTCTGAATTCAAAGGATCAAAGGCCCTCTTTTGACCTCTTTCGGCAATGCACATGTGTGCACAGATATGAAGGTAAAACACCCACCCATCCCTATACAATCAAAACTAAAAAAATCTCAAATAAATGTTAATTTTTAAATGTATTTGAAAATACTAGGAAACAAATACTTATATTGTTTCTTTTTTCTGCTAAAATTTCAGTTTTGCACCAAAGGAATATACGTTCTTTCTTATTTTATTCCAGTTCCTGCAACCCAGAATTAAGGTAAAAAATAAAACCCCTTCTAATAAATTGGGAAGGAAAGAAGAGATATGTGTTCCTGCCTTATAAAAGTGCCTTATAACATGATGTTTTGGGTCATAGACATAGTGGTTCGTTATTGTGCTACTTACTCATCATACTGTGTCCCACAGAAACATTCTTGTCATCAAAAGAATTTCCAAAAGGAAAGGTACTTTCCTATTAAGTATTGCCTGAGTTGCAGTTTACTGTTTAATCTTCTGTAATTACACTGATCACCTTGACACTTCTTATAACTCTGGATCATAGGAGTCAATTCCATTTTTTTTCTGTTTGGAATATATTGGTAAGTATTGGCTTTTTACAGAATTGAAACGATTAAACTATCTAATAATTAGAAGTTATGATCAACTCCATATATTATTTGAATATATATGCATATATATGAACTATATACATATATGCATGTGATATATATGTTCAAATATGCATATGCTAAGTATATCAGTGTATATAAGACATATATTCCAAAAGTAAATATATATCTTTTAAAATTCAAATGTGAGTATTGTCAAAGGAAATATTCTTTGTGGCAAAGTGTTTCAGATATTCCTTGAATAAATTTCTCTATGTATTTCAGAATGATGAATATTCCCCTACAACAGATATATATTCCCCTACGACAATGTTCAAATACATCTTTTCTTTGGCATTATTTATTTTACCAAAGTATGTAGATAAGTAGAAGGCAAAGGTTTTCTTGTAAAGTGTCCCAAAGGAAATATTTTAGACTTTGTAATTACGCCATAAACATTCATTTTTGCCATGAGAGCATGAACCTAATAGGCACACAGAATATATGAATGAATGAAAATGTCTATGTTCCATTAAAACTTCACTCATATATATTAATATTTGGCTGGTGTTATTTCATAGGTGTCTGGGGGTAGGGTGGGGCATCTACTACATTCTTCATATTTATTTGCTTAATATTACCTGTACAGTTGAGTTGGAATTACAGTAAGTTGTGGAAGGATGTCTATGATTATGGAGGATTCTCTTGTAAAAATTTTAATCCTTACCCAAATCTATTTCCTATTGACAACCCTGAGTCATTACTCACTATGTTTCATCTAGGCTGCTCTTAACTCAGTTGGACAGTCCTCAGGGTCATGTTTTGACCCCTTACCCATGGCCACAATCTCATCCTTTTCACCTTCTTCTTTCTCCATGGTGGCTTTCATCTGACACCCAAGCCCAGGAAACCTAAAACTTGCTTATGTCTAGTCTACCTAGCTATTGGCTGTTGCCATCACCAATTAGAAAAAAACTTGGGGGCAAGGTCACATCGTATCACTTGGGTCTACTGCAGACTCTGGTCTCTGGGGCAATCAGGTCTTAAGGAACTGATATTAGCATTAGAGTTCAAGCAGCAACCCACTGCAGGATTCATCTATGACGGAGAAAATTGTTCACTAGACCAAGCTACTGATTGACTACTTTACCTGGGTTAAGTCAACCACTTCTATTATTTTAAATGTAGTTTAGATAGTTCAGAAAATAAACTTAAGCTAAAGTTAGTTGGATTTAGCTCTTCTAGTAGATTCAAAGCAATAGCTCCTAACACCTCCATAGCTATGGCCTTAAAAGTATAAGCAGAGACTCGTATTGCCATTACATCAAATAAGTAAGTTAATAGATTTTTTATTGGAAATTAACATAAGAGGATTTTTCAAATAATTTGTATTTCTCAAGTTTACTTTGTGAAAAAGATTTGTTATTTTAAAAAGCAGTGATACACATGAAAGGGATAAATAATACTATGACCACAAAGTTAACTATTTGAAACTGTAACCTAATTTAGCAACAGATGTGCTTGACATACATTTCTAATCATTCTATTTAGGATGCTGAAAGGCAGGAGGTTCACTGTGAGCTCTAGGCTACAGAGTTAGATACCATTTCAAAATGTATGCATATGTATTATATATATATATGTATAGTCTAGGTAAGAGGAGTATATACAGATCAGTAAGCCTATTTCTATCTACCTCTTTTTTCAAAATACTTGCCTTTGATACTTGTAGAGAGCTGTGCCTTTAAGACAGAGTCTTAAAGCAGCCAAACGACAGTTTAACTGGCAAGCACTTGATCTTAGCCAATGGGAAGCAGTGCAGCTGCCTGACAGTTACATTACGTCACTCAAGCCTATATAAGCAGCCGTTTTCAGAGGGAGACAAGGCATTCCTGCCTTGAAGCATTCCTGCCTCACCACTCATTTTGCTTGGGAAGCTTTCTGGCTTAGAAGCATTGGCTTTGGGATAATTTTGCCTTGGGGTCTATTTGCCTGGGGTCTCAGACTTTCTCTGTAATATTGGCATGGGTTTATCTAGGCTCAGAACTCAGTAACAACATTTACTCAGCATAAGAGGTTGTTCCTCCTCTCTCTTAATCTCTTGTAACATTTTGTTCGTTTATCCCTACCCAATGTAACGTTCCTTCAAAGTAAATAAACAAAGGCCTGATTCAAAGTCAACTAGGAAGGGGTTGATGTCTTTGCCCCCTATCTCTGCAGGACAGGGTACCCCCGGGGGCATTTAGACAGATACTCTCATATTCCTCTTCAGGTTGGGATTCCTGATGTGCATTTCCAGCTTCACAACTACATATTACATGAATAAAAGTCCCAAGCACCTCCCCCCAAGATATTTTTACATTATTTGTGGCTATTGTGAAGGGAGTTGTTTCCCTGATTTCTTTCTCAGCCTGCTTATCATTTATATAAAGGAAAATTACTGATTCATTTGACTTAATTGTTTAATTCTTATAAATTATAAAATTGTTAGAGAAAATAATTTGAGTTCTGGTTCAAGTATAATTGCTAAAGGACAATCAGGGCAGGTTTAGATGATGAAGAGCCTTTGAGGAGAGATAATGAATTAACTGTTAATTAATGGATCTAAAATAAATGAAAACCATCAAGAGAGACTAAAGCTGTTTTGGTAGCTTTGACTTCAAGAATTGATATAAGTTTTATTTTTTATTTTTAAAATAAAAATTTATTCTTTTTATTTTATTTTTTCTTGATTGGTAAATGCTCAGCCTCCCTCACTCTCCACCTAGATGATGACTTATCATCAATAGCCTTTCTTTGTGGCTAGACTACTAACTAAATGTATGCTTGATAAATTTATTTCTGATATATTTCTTTGATTTTTAGTTTAAAAAATTTTAATTTAATATGAAGAATATATTTTCTAAGTGCTCTCCACAAACAATAATGATTACAAGAAAAATTATTTCAAAAGGACACAGAAATGAAAACATAATTAAAGTAGTTTAAAACAATTAAGTCAAAATACACACACACACACACACACACACACACACATATACACATGAAAATATGTTATAGGAAAGACAAATATAAAAGAGTACACTGAATAAAAAAATTGGCAAAAAACAATTTGATATAGCACCAAAATGAAACAAATGACCATTTGTATAATGTTAAGTTCATATCTACATACAAATCCAGATTGTACTGTAAGTGGAGACATGAAGTGAGTTTCCCACCATTACGTCTACTAAAATCATATCCTTATAAGTCATTAACCTATTACTAAAAAGACCACTTGTTACATGTCAGAGGACAAAATACAAAGGGTGACATTAGCTCTCACTTTTCTTTTCACTTGTATTTGAAGACTTCATATATGTATTGAAAAAGTATATTTTTGTTACCAAACAAAAGTATAGTCTCAAAATTCACAGTGTTTGTAACAATTAATGAAAACATTTTCTGATACATAGTTATTTTTATGAAAATAATCAGCATTGTTAAACTGTTTGTCATAAATTTATAGGAAAGTTTAAAAAGTAACGATCATGTTTTTAGCACAATTGAAAGTACAATGCACATCATAGAGAATTAAAATGTTACTTTATGGAAACAATATCCTGTACAAAGAACAAGAGAGGTGGCTTGGTGGTTGAAAGTCCTTCTTGCTCTCAGAAAGAATCAGAGTTGTTTCCAGGACACACACTGGACAACTTTCAAATACTTTCAATTCCAGCTCCAGTGTACCTGCCACTCCTCTCTGGATACCTGCTCAAATGTGTGCATGCACACACACACACACACACACACACACACACACACACACACACCAAGACTTTGTTTTAAGAATAAGATAGTTCAGACATCCTTCTTATGCACAATATTTTATAAAATGGCAGGCAGTTATTTCTCTTCCATTTGACTTTAGAGTGGCTTCCAACTTTGTGCCCTCATCCTTTCAGTGGTATAAATGTACCCCAGGAGTGTTATAAAGGTGAGAGATGGAATCCTTTCCATTGAATGTCCACAAGTTTTTATTATATTCTTGTGACACTTAAAATTAACATCTTAAGTCTTATAGGATAGACATGGACATAATTTCTATCATTTTAGCATTTGAAGATGTCACACCTAGGTCCATTCATTTAGCAGTAAACTAGATGAATACTCTGACCATGTTACAGATGTGATATTTCTGGTTAATTTTCACTTTTTGCAATTGGACTAACGGTGTTCAGAGATAAAGTTTCTCTTCATATTCATTACATATTTCCATTTAAAAATGATATCTGCATGAACACATAAGGAATGAGATTTAAATATGGATAACATTTTATTTATCTGCTAATAATACATCCTTCTGTATACTTGTAGCCTATTTGTATGTCATTTTTGAATAAATGTTTACACAAAGCTTTTGGGTAATTTTAATCAAATTATTCTTTAAGAGTGACAGCAATACTTATTGACATATTAGATGTCTTTCTGTTGTTGAGATAAAAATAATTTTACCAAACAGCAAGCTATAGAAAAAAATAAAACATTAATTTTGGCTTGTGATTCTATGGGGACAAGAGTCAATTATGATGGAGAGTGTCACAGGAAATGACAGGTTCAGGAATCTGAGAGATCAGATTTTATCTGCACACACAGCACAGCACATTCAGGAACTCAGGCATTGGATGAGGCTATATACTGTCAAAGCCTTTCTCTCTCCAGTGATGTTCTTATTCCAGCAAGACTGCATCTCTTAAGCATCTGCAACTATCTCTACCTACTATGTACCATTGTTCAAGTTTGTGATCCAGTAGGGAACTTTTCTCACTTAAAACACATTAAGATTCATGACCATATGTATGTGTTCAGACCACCAAATTATAATATTAAATATGGGAAATATTTTGTACATTGATTAAACCTATTAGGAGAAAAAGGTTGCCAGTGTATTTCTACTATAAGCAGTGCTGAAATATTTTCTGCTCTTTTACTATACCTGCTCAATAATTACGTGGAAGAAAGACTTCATTAAGCTGAAAGATATTTGTTTTAAATGCTGGAGAAAGTTAAAGCAAAACTTGGAGGTAAGTGTCAGATACTTGCCAATCTAGAACCCAATCCCCACTTTTTTTTCTCTTTGTGAAATATGCACCAAATTTTCAGGCCATATAAAAGTGAGTAAGATAGATAACTTGTGCACAAGAAACATGAAGTATTTCACAGAGCCTCAAAAATGATTGCTGCATGCAGTGTTCCTTGGAAAATGTCTTACAATTTTACACTTTCACTGTGAACTTCATAATATTGAGGATAGCTTTAAATTAAGATTTTCTTTGAGTAGAAGAAGAATAAAGTACACAAAATATATAAAAAAGTTACAAAATCAGTTATAAAAGGATTATAGAGCTACAGAAACAAAGTCAATTTTCAAACAATCTTTGTTCTGCAAATAAGGAAATCACAGCATAAAAAGGCCAACTACTGGTCCAATGACAGTTAAAGAAACAGCAGCAGGGACTGGAAACATAGCAATAATGCTCATTTAATTATTCTTTCTTTTTAGGTTTCCAAATTTATACAGATATATTGTGAGGTCATCATTTACAATATTATTTTTTTTAAAGATTTATTTATTTATTATATGTATGTACACTGTAGCTGTCTTCAGACACACCAGAAGAGGGCGTCAGATCTCATTACGGGTGGTAATGAGCCACCATGTGGTTGCTGGGATTTGAACTCACGACCTTCCGAAGAGCAGTCGGTGCTCTTCCCCACTGAGCCATCTCACCAGCCCCATTTACAATATTATTTGCAACATCTGAAGATCAGCAAAAAGGAAAGAGTACATCTGATAAAAATGCTGTTCCTAGTCAGGCGGTGGTTGCACACGCCTTTAATCCCAGCATTTGGGAGGCAGAGGCAGGCGGATTTCTGAGTTCGAGGCCAGCCTGGTCTACAGAGTGAGTTTCAGGACAGCCAGGGCTACACAGAGAAACCCTGTATCGAAAAACCAAAAAAAAAAAAAAAAAGAAAAAATGCTGTTCCGATTCCAGCTGTGAGGTTTATACTTAATAGAGGAATGGACACTGGTAGTGTCTGATTGTCAAAATGAGATTATTTTCTCTGTGCTTATTCTGTGTCAGGGAACCTCATTAGTTATTGGAGGGGAACTATATTACAGTCATTGTTTTAGTCATCATAACATATATTATATAGTCACACATAGTGATTTTTTAAGAAGAAATATGGCCACGCGGTGGTGGCGCACACCTTTAATCCCAGCATTTGGGAGGCAGAGGCAGGCGGATTTCTGAGTTCAAGGCCAGCCTGGTCTACAGAGTGACAGCCAATGCTACACAGAGAAATTCTGTCTCACAAAAACAAAAACAAAAACAAAAACAAAAACAAAAAAAAAAGAAAGAAACATTCAAGAGGAAATATAGGAAATTGTGAAAGTATAAAAATTATAAAAGTGTAGAAAATCAACATGATTTTAAAATTTTTATTACAGGTGTTATTGGAAAATATTAGATTTATTTGTAATTGTAAGAAAAGTATATTAAGCAGTTTTCATAAGATAGCATACTAGAAGCCATATCTATATGACTGGGTAAAATATTGGATGAAAAAACACAAACAAACAAAAAAGCTAAGTGGGATTTCTCCAAAAACAAAGCACTAGACAGGTGTCCTGCATTAAGGATCTTCCTTGCCCCATTAAGGGACAGCTGTGGCTTTGGAGAACAATTTTGACTTAGGTTCTTTCCCTTCATGTTGACAGATTTTGCCTTCCCATAGGTCAGACCTGTGAGACAGAATTAAGACAATGACTTCTTTGGATGATCAATTATTGATTCTTCAGGGTTCTGAATATTTTACTTTCTTCTATTGTTTTCAGTTATTTTTATTTGCATAATACATAATTTAATTTTTATTTTGGGCTGGAATTGATGGGAAAAGGGGGACAAATGTCTCCTATGTGCAGGAGAACAGCTGGTTGCTAAAGTATGAGCCTCTGTGCTGCTTGTGAAAAGAACACCCTGTTATGAGTTGTGAGGGCAAAATTATGCTTGTCAAACAACATACTGTTTCCAATGTTACTTCATTGTAACTAATGGGAAGAGTTAGACATATTAGCAAAAGACATTTTATTCCTTTAACAACAATAGAAATACTTAGTATCTTTGAATGATAATAAGACTTATATATAGGTTATGAAATTAAGTTGCCATTAAGCATCACATTCCTTGAAAAATGTCAGCGAAATGGATATCAATTTGTCACGTTAACTAAAAATACAGTTATTTTTCTTACTTGTTAGGAATTATCTGTAAAGATTAGCTCATTATTTCATTTGTTCATAAAAGAAAATACAAATCCTTTGAAGCTAAAAAGCTTCTGTTATATTACCTATATCCTGAGACAAAACATTTTTCCAAAATTCAGAAAAATTAATTCCTCATATTCAATATGACTACAATATAATAAAATGTGAAATTCTCAGCATACAAATCTTTAACAAATCCTCCCTGCCCTCTAGATTTTTTAATCTTTCATCTCCCTCTTCTAAACTGTGGTGTGATAAGATGTGCCATTTGTGGCTGAGAACTCCACAGTCACCTATTCTTGGGACTTTGACCAGTTTCTCTAATGAAGTCTGAGATTTTCATTAATTTATAGATAGACAAATGCAAATTTAGAATGCAGGCAATATATATGCCTTTAATAAGATAAAATGAGCAGGTTCACCCCCAACTGCGAATTCGTGGCCAGATTTGCAGTGTAAGACATGCATTTTCATCCGAGGAGCAGGCCTTCAGCCTAATGAGAGGTGGTTGGTTACCCTCACTATTTTTTGCACCATCATGGCACATTTGGATATATTTTGCCAAGCAAGTCTATATTACAGTTCACAACTAGGTATGAGTATAGATGTTGTTCCTTTGCCTATCTTCTTGCTTAGCATCCTCTATCAATGGTTCTCACCTTGTGAGTCATGAATCCGGAAAGCTTTGTTGACATATCAGATATCCTTCCTATCAGATATCATTAGTAATAGTAGCAAAATCACAATTATGAAGTACCAACGAAAATAATTCTATGGTTGGGAATCAGCACAACATGCTAACCTATATTAAAGGGTTGCAGCACACCAGGAAGGGTGAGAACTGCTGCTCCAGTGTAAGGAAAACTATCCAACATGGAAAAAGATTGCTGCTCAGTATCAATATTCTTTTTCCATGTCTCTGTTACCAATGTGTGTAGTGTCTTCATCCATAGTCTTACTATCCGTAGTCTTACTCTCAATTCTGGTGAGGAATAAAAAGCAGTAACAAGAGCATGAATTGTTTTGGTGGGTCCAGAAACATCTCTAACAACTTAAGGATAGATAATCCACACCAGACACACACAGCTATAAAATAATGGGTTTTTCTATGTTTTTTTCAAATACCATTAGTATTAAACGGTCTTCTCCAACACCTCTCATTTTTCCTACTCTGCCATAATTTTGTCTAGTTAAACCCTTTTCCCAATAATGTTTTACTTTCCGCAAAACATTACTAGTGTTCTAATGGTGCTTCTCTACTAAGAACTTTACTACTTTCCCTACCCATGTTCCAACACTCCAATTCTCCTCTCTCTCTCTCTCTCTCTCTCTCTCTCTCTCTCTCTCTCTCTCTCTCTCCTTG
>JADRCC010059792.1:0-11103 GCA_019843855.1 Hylomyscus alleni
TGGTAGACTTCATGCATCATTTAGGAACATTAAGTCTTCTCTAAGATGATTTTTTTTAATCTAAAAATTGTAATGTGGAATAGACTTTAAAACTCTTTAAGTGTCTGAGATAAAAAAAAGGATATTTTCCCAAAACTATACTTCAAATAGGCTGTTGAGGTTTCAAAGTGCTTCTGTGGCTGCGATTCCTTGCATTCAGCCAACAGGAGCAACTAACTAATTTAATCACTGAATAAAGACTTTGTATTTGCTGTGCCAGTGCAATGTCAGTACTGGAGGCATGGCATCGAGGAACCAAAAGATACATGTCTCTTGAAGAAACATTTTTTAGTAGAAGACATTGAATATCTCGGAGAAAAACACAGCGTGGTGGTTTGAATGAGAACAGCCCCCAGAGGCTCATATATTTTAATACTTAGTCACCAACTAGTAGAACTATTTGAGAAGGATGGGAGGTATCTTGGAGGAGGTGTGTCACTGGGAGTGGGCTTTGGGGTTTCAAAATCCCACACCAGATTCAATATGTCTCTTCTCGCCCTCTCTCTCCTCTCTCCCACCTTTTCCCTGCCCTCCCCCTCCCTCTCCCTCTCCCCCTCTCTCCTCTCTCCCACCTTTTCCCTGCCCTCCCACCTTTTCCCTGCCCTCCCCCTCCCTCTCCCTCTCTCATCTGTTTCTTTTCTTCCTCCCTTTCTCTGTTTCTTACCCTCTCCCTTCCCCTCCCTTTCTCTCTCTGTCTCCCTCTTTCTTCATCCTCTCTTCATCCTCCACCTCCCTATTATCTGTGGGCCAGGATGTACCCCCTCAGGAACTTTTCCAGCACTTTGCTCTCCTGACATATGATCCCTCTCCATGATGATAATGGACGAGCCCTCTAAAACTCTAAGCAAGCCCCCCAAAGAGTTGCCTTGGTCATGGTGTCTCTTCACAGCAGCAGATCAGGAACCAAGATACACAGCATGGTGGAAAGACACAGCTGTAACAGGAGCAAGAAGTGGCTATTGTTTAAGAAGAGCAAAAACTGATAGGTAGATGATGCTCGAGCAGAAACAGAAGGAAGACCAGAATGACTTTGGCAGCTCCTTTAGGAACTGAACCACCTTTCCAGAGCCTCCTCTCCACCTTTTTTTTTTTTTTTTTAAGATAATAATTGAGCATACTTGTGAGGTAAAATGTGGCCTTTAGGATACACAGAATGCATGGTGCTCAAATCTCAGGTCAGGCCTATTAGCATTTCCTGCTCCATAAACACTTACCACTCCACTCGCATTGGCGACATTTGTACCCTCTCGTCTAGTTCCTTATAAGGCATACGATAAATTGTGCACACGTCAATTGCAAGTTAGAGAGCTAAAGGAGCAGAGGAGAAGAGGAAACAAAAGAAGGCCACCAGAAGAAAGGCCACCTACATAAGATGGCTCCAGTGCTTTTTGGAATGACTGTCTTAGTCAGGGTTTCTATTCCCGCACAAACATCATGACCAAGTAGCAAGTTGGGGAGGAAAGGGTTTATTCAGCTTACACTTCCACATGGCTGTTGATCACCAGAGGAAGTCAGGACTGGAACTCAAGCAGGTCAGGAAGCAGGAGCTGATGCAGAGGCCATGGAGAGATGTTCCTTCTTGTCTTGCTTCTCTGGCTTGCTCAGCCTGCTCTCTTATAGAACCCAAGACTTCCAGCCCAAGGATGGCACCACCCACAAGGGGCCCAACCCCCTTGATCACTAATTGAGAAAATGCCCCACAGCTGGATCTCACGGAGGCACTTCCCCAATTGAAGCTCCCTTCTCTGTGATAACTCCAGCCTGTGTCAAGTTGACACACAAAACCAGCCAGTACAATGACCAAGCAACTGCAGGGTTGAGAAGGAAAATAGATGAATAATATAAGCTTATTTGTTAAAAACAAACAACAACAAAAAACAAAACAAAACAAACAACAGTTAATATTTCTTCCCCCCACCTCTCTCTCCCTACCTTCTCCCCTACCCCAGTGTTCCTCCCACCTTCCTCCCCACTGCAGTGTTACCCCCATCTTCCCCCCAACCCCAGTGTTCCTCCCACTCTCCAGACCTACACCTGGAGGCAGAATGAGGTAGGTCCCAACCATCCTATGGCAGCTGGTGGGCCTGAGCTTTTGAGTAATAAGCTTATGGCATTGTTTAATTCTTTGACTGTTCCCCTGGGCTCGTACGGCTAGAAAATTACCTGTTACATACGAACAAAAATTCAGACTCAAAAGACTCGAATTTACCCTCATCAAGACCATTCAAAAGAATGTGCTGGAGGTTTGAAGACAATTTCCAGAGAGACACGCATTCTCAGGATAGTTTCAAGTAATGACTGAATCACTGGGACGAGCGCTGACCTCCTCCCCTGAGGACCAAGCTCATTGGGATGCATGTGCCAAGGACTGTTAAAATTCCAGCTTGTTACATAATAGTTGCACCTTCTGCACTTGGATACCTCTGAAAATGCTTCCAGCCCTTCCATTTCGGTCCTCACAACCCACTGACAGGCTCCTGTGCCTCTGAGAAACGTTGCCCTAGCAAAGCTAAAACACACACACACACAAAACAAAATGAGAAGAGTCAACGGAGAGGCACTGCTGCAGCCAAGCCTTTCTATTCACTTCCTTTGAAAGGACTTGAGACCTTGAGGTGTGGATTCCTCCCAAGTTTAGGGCCGGTGCCTCAGAGACTCCATTCATCCTGTTCTCTTTTACCACGTGCATCCCATCTCAGAAAGCGATAATCCGACCCCGAGATAATTCCAGACTTTAGGCTGGCGGCGCTTTGGGAGAAAAAGCAACCATCATCTCCTGATTATCAGGACTTGCTGTTCAATCCTGCCTCCCGTTAGAAGATGCCTGATCCTTTCCCCTGCATGGTGGGGTCAGATGACCCTGTCACGACAGTCCCTCACTCTCTGCATCTTTCCTAGCTCCCTTGCCTTGCTTGCTTTGTGCTTCTTCTGACTTTTGAGCATTGTGTTGAATATGTATTATTCAAAGTCTTACGTACAGACAACTCAGATTTATATGCAAATAATGAAAACCCAGGTGTAGGGTGCAATGTTTGCCAAGAAAGCATTCTAGTGTATAAAGATGCGAGCTCCAGGCCCACTCAGCACCTAAGGAACAAAAGGATCTTCTATTTGTCCAATCAGATTCAAGGCTCTAGTACTCATGGGTATTAACAAATAGTAAGCTTATAGGGCTGGAGAAGTGGCTCAGTGGTTAGGAGCATCTACTGCTCTTGGAGAGAACCCAAGTTTGACTCCTAGCCTCCACTCTGGGTGGCTCACAAGCACTTCTAACTGCAGACCCAATGGCTCCTACATCTTTATTCTCTGTGGGAAGTATATTGATATGCATACACACACACAATTAAAACAACAAAAATCAATTTTAAAATATAGTCATAATGATTTTTGTTAAGAAAACTGATTTTTAACTACTCACCAAAAAAATACTAGCTATGTCAAATACATTGTTATTTTTACTATGGCAATTATCTTAATATAACTATACATTTCACAGTGTCTTAAACCACAAATCTACATAGTGAACTTTTATTCCAAAACTTACTTCTTAACCAACTTATGCAAAGTATATAGAGTTTGCCCTTGAGAACTTCGTTGGTTTTTTTTTTTTTAATTCTGCCATTATCAGAACAGTCAGATGCAAAGATATTTTCATTACTATTAAGGGGGAAATTATGGCGCATTCCACTTCTCAGATGCTAGATACTGAGATTTCCATTGTCACAGATGGAAGCATATTTAAGTTAAAGCCCTGCGTGGAGCTCTGTGGTAGAGTGGTAATTAGGAGGGTCAGGGATCCGGTGGTTGTTGTTTGTTTACCCATGAAGAAAGTTCACATATGCAACTTCATGATAATTGTAGCGTTTTTCACAGTAGTCAATGTATGTGTTTATCAGGAGAGGACCTGAGGCATATTCTCAATGAATAATAACCAGCCTTTAAAAGGAAGGAAAGGTTGTCCTTTGCAACAACTTGGATGAACACAGGGACATGACATCAAGTGCAAGAAGCCGGGAGTAGAAAGGCCAACATTGTACGGCATCATTTATATGCAGAATCTAAACCTGAACTCAGACAAGGAGAACAGAACGGAGGTTACCAGGGGCAAGAAGAATTAGCTGAAGACTCCTCAGTCCAATGACACAACATTTCAGAGAATGTATGATTTTTAAAGTAACTACTGTGCAGTGTGGAGGAGAGTAGTCACTAGGTTTTACACAGTCTCACCACAAAAAAAGATTGAGCACAGGAAATAGAGCCCCGATAGTCAGGTTAAAGGAGCTGTTTTACCATATGTGTGCATTGCAGAGATAACTGAAAATTTTTGTCAGGTAAAGCAAAATTTCAAAAAGTATAATTAACTTTGAAAGGAAATAAGCATAGTCAAATCCAAGGCCTGTGTTGGGTTGGTGGCTTGTGGAGACGGCTCTCTGAAGGGTACATTCGCTGTGCACCATCTCTAGGTTATCTTCTGCAGGGTAGGGGACTTGCAATCTTCCTGCATCCATCTTTTACTTACGAGTAATATTGTCAAATTTTATACATTAAGTGATTTCTTATGCGTGGGGGGCATGCATGTGGGAGGGGGGCAGAGAATGATTTCTTTCTTTTAAACATTAATTTATACATATGGGTACAATGTTGCTGTCTTTAGACGCACCAGAAATAATTAATATTTATTTATTTTATGTGTATTAATGCTCTATCTGCATGTACAACTGCATGTCAGAAGAGGGCATCAGATCCCATTACAGATAGTTATGAGCCACCATGTGGTTGCTGGGAATTGAACTCAGGAACTCTGAAAGAGCAGCCAGTGCTCTTAACTGCTGAACCATCTCTCCCGTCCCCAGAGGGTGACTTCTCAGGGTCAGTTCTCTCCTATCATGTGGTTCCAGGCCTTGAACTGTGCTCATCAGCCTTGGTGGCAATGCTTTTACTTACTACAGAGTGTTACCCACCCACAAATAAGTTTTCCTGTGGAAACATATTTGGGGAACAAGATTTTTAGACGTCTAGACCGAGTACTTAAGAACACGGGTGTTCTTATAACACACTGGAGGTTGAAGGCGACATCATATCCCCCCACTGTAAGACTGCAAAGAAGAAAACCTGGGCTCATCTAAACATAACATGCAGCTCAGATCCGTCTCTCTGATGTCCTGTGATGAGGAGCTGTTGGGCTGAGGAAGTTACTGAGTTTTCTTCCCTTGGAATTATGCTGTTGAAAAAACACTTTCTACGGTGTCTTTATTTGTCCTGGTGGAAAGCCGCATGCCAAGAGCATAAAGGTGCTGTAGGCTATGATCTGCTGCTAGATAACCACCAATCCAAAAATGTGACCACTCACAACCACATAAAACACTTTAAGGTCAATACTAAGGCCCTCACGCAGTTAGAACTTCAGAAGTATTTCAGCTGAGTTGGTTCTGGCTTGAGGTCTGCCCCCCTGCCACCCCACCCCCGTTGTAAGCAGGAGCTACATGGTCACCTGAAGGCTTGAAGCAGGTGGAGGATCCACTTCCACAGTGTAATATCTGTCACTGCCAACCTGATGGCGGATGTTAGCAGGATGGCAGCATGCATGTGGGTGTTTCCATACTTCTGGTTTGATATCCTCATAGCTGGCTTTCTCCAGAGGAAGTGGTCCTTGAAACCCAGGCAGAGATCTGGATGGTTTTTGAGACCTTGTCTTCGAAGCTCATCTTCCACCATTTTTGAGATTCCCTGTTATCCGCACAGGTCATCCTGGATTGGTTTGGGATCAGACTCTGCAAGGCTTTAGCATAAGGAAAGAACTGTTGTGTGGCACTTCTCAATCTGTGAGTCGTGACTCTTTGGGGAAAGGTTCTAAGCACCCTTTCACAGGGTCATCTAAGACCCTTGGAAAACAAAAATATTCACATTCTGATTCATAACAGTAGCAAAGTAACAGTTATGAAGTAGCAACAAACATGATTCTATGGCTAGGGGTCAGCACAACAGGAGGAACTGTGTTAAGGGGCTGAAGCATTGGAAGGCTGAGAACCAGAGTGGTTGTAGGTTGTTTTGAAGGTGAAACACAAAAGACAGTGTAATTTCTCAAGAACTGCTAAGGTGCAAATCTGCCAACTGAACAGACAAGTGCCTTGTGTTTATAGAGCTTATTCTCAAGGTAAAAAGAACAAAAACAAGACTTAATAAGCAACAGAATTAACAGGGGGGATTTCAGCCTTGTTTGACAAAACAGATCTGTAGTCCTAGCATTCGGAAGGCAGAAGCAGGATGATTAGGGCAAATTGGAAGCCAACCTGGTCTACATAGCAATTTCTGGGGCCAGCCGGGCTGTGTTGTAAGACTGTGATTCAAAATACATACATACATACATACATACATACATACATACATGCATACATACATACATACACATACACACACATGCATAGTTATGCAATACATGCATGCGTACATAATAAACACACATGTTCATGCATAAATATATGCACACATACACACATATACATACATGTATACATACATATATGCATGCATATGTGCATACATACATGCATACATACACACATACATCTGCTGTTAAGAGTTGTGGAAAAAATTCAGCAAGATGAGTTGGCAAGATGAATTATCTTTTCTAACGGACAGTCAAGGTATCAGGGCTGAACTGCAGCTCTCTGAGAAGGTATTTAAATTGAATATGAATTATGAGAAGGAACGAGCCTTGAAAGGGTCTAGGAAAATGTGCCCCTGATAGCAAGAAGAAAAGTAAAGGCACCAGAAGCCATAACAAGAATGACAGGTTCCAGGAGCAGCAGACACAGGAGTACAGAGGGGAGAGAGGAAGTTGGATCAGAGACCTAGCAGGGGCTGTATGTGGTTCTTGGTGATCGGAATAGAAACTTTGGATTTCACTCAGTGCATAATGAAGTTGGAGAAATTAAAACAGGTAAAGCCAAGGATCGTTTGGGTTTAAGGGAGAGAATGCTGCTCTCTTTTTGAAATGGAGGAGAATGGTAGATTGACAGATGTTGTGCTGAAGTTGGGGTAGGGGGACCAGAAATTCTCTCTTGAAGGTGCTGACTTGAGATATCTGCTGGTCAAGCAGGTAGGAAAGCCCAGCAAGAAGTTAGACCCATAGAGAGCACAGGGGGCCAAAGGGAGAGCTAGGAGACATCTGAACAAGGGCCCACATTCCACAGAAGAATAGAGGGGGTACTTATGGCTATAGGCTGCCCTTTCTTCCACCAGTGAGGAAAATGAGGGTCAAAAGGAGGACACAGACAGATTTTGCAGGGTGGCAAGTCAAGTCAGGGGGTTGATAGTAAATAGTACTGAAAGACCCCCGTAGGGAGACTCCCGCTCAAGTCCCGGGAGAATGTGCACCCAAGGAAACACGAGAGACCATCTTGCTGCAAACACATGAGGCACTTTAATTATGGAGCTCCGGGCCAACACATGTCCCACGCAAGAGACAGAGGTGTTGACCACGAGGCTCAGGAGTTAGGGGCTTATATAAGGGATGGATCTTGGGGAACAAAGGAATTGGTGTGGTTATACAGGATTGGCCAATTCAAACATCAACTATAGTACGTGCAGATCAGAGCATAGGGGAACTCCTAAGGATGGTGCTATTCTGAGTGGCCTGCTAGTTATGTCTAACAGCTTGTTTTTTGTTCAGGCCTTGTCCAGATATGTCCTTGGCCTGACCCACTATGGCTCTTTCAAGCTTGTAATTTAGCTAGCACAGGCCTCAATTTTGATTTTTCCCTTACAGTACATTTGAGAAAGGATGACCAGAGTGCGCGCGCACACACACACACACACACACACACACACACACACACACACGCACACACGCACACACAAACACGCACACACAAGCGTGCACAGGTACAGGCATACACACACAGAATGGAGTGAGGGAGAGAGAGTGTTGGACAGGGAGAGGGAGGGAGAGAGGGCAGAGGAAGAGGGAGAGGGAGAGGGATGAGGGAGGGGGAGGGGGAGGGAGAGAGAGAGGATAGGGAAGGGAAAGGGAGGGTAATTAGGAAAAGGAAGAGAAGAAACAGAAATACAGAGGACTCTCCCCATCCAACTAAACTGGGCAGAAGCTGTCACTGAAGAACACATATCTTAAAGCACCGAAAGGTTGTTTCCCACGGACTCTCTGTTCCCTGAAAACTAGGACTGACTAGCTTGCTCCTTCTTAGCACTCAGTTTATGTTCAAAAAATGAATAAATCTCCCCAAGAAGTGACCATCTCCTCTGCAGACGCCATTGTCCCAGCTCTGACTTCTCCTGCCAGGGGTTCCGAGGATATGCCATATCTCACCCCCTCTGACAGCCTTGAGGCCACCCTCTGCCCTCTGGAGAGGCTTCTAGCTACTATCAAACCAGGCTAGGACTGGAGAGGCTTGGTGTTTAATTCAGATGCCGATCCATTCTCCCTTCCTCTCACTTTTATGGTGCTTTTCCTAGTTGTGCTAGGCACTTGGGGGAAGGGAAGGGATGTTTCACAAATCAAAGTGAAAGGGAAGTTCTAAGAGCAAGTTAGATAGACTGGGTCCGCTCTCCCACCTCAGAGATGTTCTTAGAAACACGCATATTCACTTTGTGCCTTTGGATGGGAAGATTTATGTTCAATGCCCTCAGATTTGAATTGGAAGCAGTCAAATGGGGAAGGGGGCTAGGAAGAAAATAATGTTTTAGCAGGAAACTGCCCCTCCAGATGTCAAAAAAATAATAATAATACCAGAGTGAATAAAACTACATTGTGAAATGTTTTACCTTTGGGACTTGGTTTGGGCATTGAGATACTGCAGCCCCCTCCTGGGGCATTGGTTAGCTCTCCACAGTTGTGATTTGCTATAATGTAGTACCTGTGGCAGGAAGCCTTGATTCGCCCCAGGAAAATGACTGGAGCATCACATCACACCCAGCAAGTTAAAATGGCTCATGTTTCTCCATCTGACCCAGGGCCAACCAGCCCTTCCTTTTCAGCAACATCAAGATGGGGTTATCACCCAGGCACGACGTCTCTGGAACTCTCATTTGGAGTTCCTGGGGACAAAGGGACTGCTTTACACAACTCAACCTTTAGGTTCTAATCCCTCACGGTGTTCCTCTTCTTACCCCATCTTTTTTCCTCTGGACTGAGCTGTCACGAACTTTATCCAAAGCCCTATTTCTAACCTGTTCTCAACCTCCCTAAAGCCTCAACCCTTTGATACAGTTCCTCATAGTATTGTGACTCCCAACTGTAAAATTATTCCATTGATACTTTATAACTACAATTGTCTACTGTTATAAATATTTACTGTTGTAAATATCTGATATGTGACCCAGGTGGGGGTTACAACCCACAGGTTGAGAACTACCGCTTTAACTCACATTATCTCAGAATAGAATGCCTCTGGCTCTGAGTAGTGGTATGACATTGTCCATAGAGGCTCCAAAGATTGCAGCGTGATACACTATTGTCCCCTCTTTTAAGAGTTCATCTGGCAGAGCCCATCAGTCAGTCACCCGGCCACTTGCAGGAAAGCTGATTCTTCTAAAGACATTCAAGAGAGCTGGAGAGATAGATGGCTCAGTGGCTAAGAGCACTGACTGCTCTTCCAGAGGTTCTGAGTACAATTCCCAGCACCCACATGGTGGCTCACAACCATCTGTAATGGGATCTGATGCCCTCTTCTGGTGTGTCTGAAGACAGCTACAGTGTACTCACATACATAAAATAAATAAGTAATTCCTGGGTTGGAGAGATGGCTCAGCCATTAAAGGCTAGGCTCACAACCAAAAATAAATAATTCTAAAAAAAAAAAAAGGCATACAAGAACTTGGGAGGAATAACTATCCCCTTCATGTGATACCTTACCCTCCTCCCAGAATGCCCTCTGTCGGTGCAGCCACGTGCATAGTTTCTATCAAGAAGCACTGCAGAACCTGCCCACTATACTGGCCAGAACCCTAAGTGTGCTTTCAGTGACACGACACGCTGGGCTATTCCATTTCTTCCCTGAAGCCTGCCTAACCTTCCACCAAGCTGCTGCTTGGCTGCCTACTACTGAAAATGGCAGGCTCCTTGGCTCTTAACTCAAAAGACATGACTCTCCTCCCTCCCTCCCTCCCTCCCTCCCTCTTCCTTCCTCTCTGTCTCTCTTTGTTTCTCTTTTTTTTTTCCTCCCCTCCTGGCAGCGGCCAAAACTTACAATTTGACTGCTCTGTTCTTTTTCTCTCAAACTCTAATAAATTTGTCCCAGAGCTTCCTTCGAGTCCATTTCTGAAGTCTTTTATTA
Source organism: Hylomyscus alleni (assembly GCA_019843855.1). Classification (NCBI taxonomy): domain Eukaryota; kingdom Metazoa; phylum Chordata; class Mammalia; order Rodentia; family Muridae; genus Hylomyscus; species Hylomyscus alleni. The sequence goes on from JADRCC010059792.1 coordinate 10,332, forward strand.
ACAAGACTAAGAACCCCCAAAGAGGGAACCTCAGTTATTCCAGAAACAACAATGCTAGAGACAAGAAAACGGGGGTCTTAGGGTTTCCATCCTTCATACAGCTGGCCAAAACCAAATTGTTATTCACCAGTCACTCAACCATCTTACACCAAACACCTCAATCCCTCCCTCAGCCCAGCAAGCAGCCCATCAGCTGGGTGCTTCCGCCATCTATCTAGCTCCTGGCACCCCTCTTTCTTCTGGCCACACATTTGACTGACGTCAGCGCTGTACCTTTGAGCTCTGCGGACGGACAGGGTTTTAGAGAGCGTGTGCCTCCGCTCTAGCTAACAGGATTTTGCTTTATGTGATAGGAAGACTGGAGTCGGTCCAGCGCCATGTGCTGGAGTGTGGATGCTCTTTGTTAAGCTCCCGGGGTCTGAAAGGAAGCAGCTATGCTCTTGTTTAATTCCATATGAGCGGCTTTTTTATTTTTACAAATAGTCCTCTTGCTGTTAGGGAGAGAGTGAGGGGCGTAAATCATCACGTCTTTGGCAGGCAGGATTTCGTGGGCGTGGTCCTCATTAAAGTCTTTAGTTGCAGGGTTTCGGGAGACCTTGCTTTGATACCAAAAAAAAAAAAAAATCAAACTGAAGCGCCACGGTGGTGGTGGGGGCATGGAGAGGAAGGAGTGGAAACTCGGGAGGACCCCAGAATTGCTGTTGGGAAGCAACAGGGAAATACTAGAATGATTATTTTTCAGCTAAAAAAAAAAAAAAAAAAAAAAAAAAAA
>JADRCC010059847.1:0-10804 GCA_019843855.1 Hylomyscus alleni
AAAAAAAAGAAGAAAAAGAAAGAAAGAAAGAAAGAAAGAAAGAAAGAAAGAAAGGAAAGAAAGGAAAGAAAGGAAAGAAAGGAAAGAAGGAAAGAAAGAAGAAAAAGAGGACCCTGGGCCACATGGGGATCTTTGCAGGGCTTTAGAGGCAACAAGCTGTGCACTGGGAAGACTTAGAGGGCTTGGTTCCTAGTGAGATGGGACTCTTGCAGGCACAGCCAAGCTAGGATGCTCCTGACCCAGTTGCCCTGTTGTCGCCTGCATGGCTCTCTCACCACCTTGAATACCGATGGTTGTCCCATTTCTGCACTGTGGACAGGGAACAGGTGGGAGGCAGGTCATAAGATGCCAAGGGCTTCAGTAGGAACCATGTTGAAGATGGGCGGAGGCACATGCTCGGGCACACCGCCCGCAATCCCACCCAACCTCTCTAACACCATCACACAAAGGGCTTGTGCATTCTTGTAGCAGTCCAGGAGTCCCCTCCAGGGGCAACATGCACTTTATGTTCTTCCCTTGACCCGAGGCTCTTTTTCTACTGGCCCATCCCTTAACCTCACACTTCTCACTTTCTAGTAACACAGCAGGGGAGTGGAAAGGACTAGATACCACACACCACACACCACACACCTCTCTACAAGTGCGCATTCATACGCATTCACCTCCTCGCTCACACAGGCAAGCCTGCCTTGCCTTCGGTGGAGCAGGCCCTGTTACTTACCGAATAGGTAACTGTCAGGTGTGGCAGCCCAAGCCTTTAGCCCCAGCATTCGGGAAGCAGAGGCAGGCAGATTTCTATGAGCTCGAGGCCAGCCTAATTGGAAAGAGGCCTGTGGGCCTTGGCTCTTTTGTTCCTTGGGGCCCATGGGTACCATCCAACCAGAGGTGTAGTCCTGTCCACAAAAAGCACCTTGGTAGACGCCCAGGCACAGGCTCTGCACACAGTCTAGTAACTGTGGACCTACTTGGGGATGCTGCACACATCACCTCTCCTGTCACCACCTCTGGCTTCCCAGAATCAGCAGAACTGCCCGAGTCGTGCCCTCAGTCCCTCTCCAGACACCCTCATGGCCGGGAGGCTGTCAGAGGGTTGACAACAGACGGCCTGCCTCCGTGCTAGCCTTCTGCTCAGACACACCACGTTCTGGGCTATGATGCAGGTCAGCATTAGAGACCTCTCAGGGCAGAATCTCTAGACCCTCAACCCTCCTTGTTTTCAGGCATTCACAGGGTACCTCACGGTCCAGCCCATATAAGTGAGTGCTGTACAGGAGCCCCACCCATATCTCAGCTTGGGCCAGCGGGTCACCAACCTGGCTGGGTTGACTGCACAAGGACACAGGGTATACAAGGCTCAGAGGCCGCAGAGCAGAGACATCCCTGTTGATTGTGGGAAGCAAGTCCTCAGGGCACCTGGAAGAGGTTTGGCTCTAGAAGCAGGAGCATATTGTCCTGGTCTACCAGGATGCACTTCTGGATTGAGAACACTTCTCCACACACTTCAAGACATTAACAATTGCTGAACATGTTCATAAATACACAATTTTATTTACTATTTCCAGGGGAAACTTAGGCATTAAACGGTAAGCTGATAAAATACGGATACCTAAAAAAGTATAAAAGTATAAATATCCCCTTAGAATTTTAGTGAATTAAGTTTTAATATCATTAAATTAAAAAAAAAACAGAAACAAAAAACCCACAAGCCTATCTACTGTCAAAGTATTAAATCAAACAATGCTAAGTGTCCAGCAACGCCCCAGAATATTCCCATGGCCAACAGCAGAGCTACTGCCCCCAGAGGGCTGGGGAGGACAGGGCTGCTGAGACTCAACCAACCCCACAAACAGGTTTTTATGAATCATTAAGCCAAACATTTAACAACATACAACAGACCTTAGGAAAGGAAGAGGTCAGTCCTAGATGCCGGAGAACTTGATTAATCAGTTACTGGCAGAGGAGAAGGAAGAGGGTCTAGGCAAGAAGTTTCCGGAAGCATTTGAAACAAGCAGTGTTAGAGGCCCTGGCCTGCACAGGGGCAGCCATAGTGGTCAGTTTGTACAGCTCCCTTGGGAAGCCAGGGGTCAAGAAGCACAAAACTTGCTTGCTTGGGCCAAGTTTGTGGCCTGCTACAATCCCCTAACCAGCTGAGGTCTGTTTCAAGCCAGCAGGCGCAGCCTCTGCAGGAACCTTAGCAGCTCCAATGTCGTATCAAATGAACAGAGCCCATGCAGGTTGTGCAAAGTCCCAAACACTCCAGAAATACAAGAGAAGAACTGCATAGTTATACAAGGAAATGAGAGCCAGTGAGAAGGAGACATGTTTGCACTGTAAACATCCTGAATGTTCAACATGACCTGGAGTGTCAGTTCCAGAAGCCAGGTGGACAGGCCTCCCGCCCCAGCCTCCATCCCAGGCACAACAAAGGCACTGGTAGACGCCAGCTCCCCCGTGAGCCCACAGGTGAGACATTACGAGGCAAAACCTCTATCTCCCATAAATGATTTAACAGATCAATCCAAAATGTAGCAACACTTTTAGGCATTTCTAAAGAGTATAAACACCAGGTGGTCTATCCACACTTTAAAAAAGGGATACAAAGTCCTCTTGCCTGGAAAATACAAATTAAGAAGCCTTGATGATCCTGGGCCAAGCTGACAGGCCAGAACAAGAGCTGGCTCTGAAGGAGTACAGTCTAGGGGAGGTGCCCAGAAGTAGTGATAATGTGGAGGCTGCCTTTGTCAGGAGCCTCAGCCGAGGTCGAGGTCGAGAAATCAACCAACCATGCCTGGAGGCAGAGCAGCCTCCCTGCCTCAAGGATGTAGCCTGGTGCTCAGCCAGTGATGAGCAGGCACCCATCCCCGAAGCCACAGTGCGCTGGACAGGAGTTGCGGCTACTGCCTTCCCTCCTGGCAAGGCCCAGGCTGCTTGTTGCAGACTGTGTGTAGCACCAAGGACCCCGTCCTTCAAATCATCTTCAGGAATGCAGGGGCTGGTCAGCAGCAGCCTGCCTCAGTCCCACGCAGCACTCAGAAAGAACAGTGAGACCAGAGACTGCCGACCCAGCCCTAGCTGCTCCCGGTGGGGACGACCAGCCTGACAGCTGGGCTGTCTCTCGCCACCCACATCTGAGGCAAAAAAGGACCCACACCCAGATCTCTAGAGAAATGATCAAAAGCAGGTTTCTTCTCACAGCCATGCTTTCTGCACATGGCGGTTCACTTTATCTTGGGGAAAACGAAATCATTTCTTCAGCTGTCAGCACTCCTCACATCCTTGAGCCCCGTTCTTGCAAAATCTGAAAAATATCAAATGTAGAGTGAGCATGCAGGCTTTGACCAAGTACCCTGTTCAGAAAGCAGAGCCCAGGCTTGCTTGGCTCAGAGTTCAGAGGGAACCGTCAAATGTAGGCCAGGACCTCAGCACTGACATGAGCTTCTAGGTTCCCTCACATCCACCACATCAATACCAACATCCCATCCGTTAATAAGAAGTAGGTCTGCCCCTTTTCACTGGTCCCAGCCCTCTGCTGAGCTCAGAAAACCTTCCCAAGCAAGGCCACACCATGGATGCCCTCTGAATTCAGTCTGCTAACCTGTGGCATGGCTGCCTCTTCACCCTTTGCTCCCCCTCTGGCTGGAAAACTGTCCTGGCCTCCTTAATTACTATACTGCAGTCAGTTATACATCTACCCAGTTGGATGAAGTCCCTGGAGGTTTTTTTAAAACATGCTAGGGCTGAGGCTAAGATAGGATATGACTCCAGGCAGAAAGCCTCAGAGCTGGGGAAACCTCACAGGTAGCCACTCCATAGCAGCTCTCAGAACTAAGAGCAACCTTACTTTTCTAGGGTAGTAGGGAGATCTGGCTCTGGGAGATCTTGTGCCAGGGCTCAAGAGAAGAGTATGTTCTCTCAAGCTGCCCCTGCACCCACCAGCACCGATGCCTGCCCCAGGACAACTCTACTAAGAGCTGTGGGAGGTGAAATCTCCACTCTAGTAGCTCAAGGAACTTCCCAGGTCTATGAGACAGTGTTGTTCCCTAGTCAGACAATGGCAAGCTCCACAAGACGAGTAATTTCTCAATTCTCCAGGACACACGGAGGTGACTCTAGGTGTCACCCTCTTACTGAACAGCTAAGATCTTGACTACCACCAACCCTGAACCAAGGAGAGCAAGCACAGGCGCGGGTGTACCATAGCAGAAGTGGTAAAGGGAGCAGAAGTACAAATCCTGTCTGTGACAGCAGACCACCGACACACATGCTGGGGCTCTGCAGCACTGTCTGCCTTGGACAGTACAGACTACCCCCGGCATGCTCCTGCCTTTCTGTCTCCATAGGGAGGCAGAAAGCTTCATTCATGATCTCTGGGAGCTGGGGCTTGCTCCAGGTCTGCCTTGTGGGCACCACTATATCCTTCCCACAAGCCCAGAACCTCAGAGCTAGACTGACCAAAGCACGTTCTGTAAAGACTCTCAGGAAGTCTGGGGCTCGGAAAGATGCCTGCCCTCTCTAGGGTACTTTGAAAGCCTCCAAAGCCTGGGCACCTCCCGGCGACCTTCTTCTCCAGACAATCTGATGGCAAGTATGGCTCCCCTGAGCATCTGTCAGTCCCACCATGCTTTAGGTTGGGTGCCTGTCACAGCTCACACTCAAGGCAGGTCACAGTTGAGAGTCTCCTAGTCAGATCGCTGCAGAACCCCTCCAAAGGAATGTTAGAACTGAGGTGCTGAAACATAAACCATGTACCTGATTTTAGACACTGAAAAGTGAAAAGGGGACAAAAAGTTGATCTCAGTCTGGCTTATACTCTTTCGGTCAGGTATGATGAGACGCACCTAGAGCCAGCTACTGAGGAGGCTAACATAGGAGGATTGCTGCCTTTAGGGATTTGGGACCAACTAGCCTAGGCAACAAAGCCAGAAGCTATCTCTTGAATTTCATGTTTCCTTTTATCTTTTAAATGTATTTATTTGTAGACAGGGTCTCACTGGGAAGCCCTGGCTGGCCTGAAACGTACAGAGATTTACTTGCCTCTGCCTCCAAGTACTAGGATTAGAAGTGTGTCTCATACCTTGTCCTCTTAACTTAGTATTATTATTTTGTTATTACTGTTATAATTATTAATATAATCTGTGTACACATGTCACAGTGTGTGGGATCAGATAACAACCTTCAGGAGCTGGTTCCACCCTTACATGGGTTCTGGGAAGTCACAGCTGGGCCACCAGGCCTGCAAGGCAAGTGACTACCCACTGAGCCAGTCCACTGGTCCTGTCTTGTTTTTTGTTTTGAGAAAGGGATTCACTAGGTAGCTTAGGCTGGTCTTGTACTCAAGAGTTCTCTTACCTTAGCCTCCTAAGCACTGGGATTACAGGTGAGTATCCCTATGACTGCTTCATGGTGAAGTCTCTTAAAAGGCTATATTGTAAATACACTGAGTGTCAAGAGACAAAGACTGCAGCTGCTATATATACACTTACACAAAGACTTAAAAGTAGAACTCCAGAAGGCGGGTATGATGGCACATGCATTTAATCCCAGCACTCAGGAGGCAGAGGCAGAGGCAGGCAGCTCTCAGTCAAGACCAGCCTTGTCTCCATAGCAAGTTCCAGGTCAGCCAGAGCTACACACAGTGAAACAATGTTTCAAAAACAAGGGTACAAACCCAAGTGGAAGAAGATATACTTAGTTCCAGGGCTGGAATCTGAGACCACTCTTCCCTGGATACTCCTTGCTTCCAAGATGCCAGCCCAGATGCCTAGATGGCCAGGTGTCTCCCCACACTCCCTGTGCACTGAGCTGCCGAGGGCAGCAGCGAGTGCTCCCAGCCTGCAGTTCCACTGTCAGTGTTCACGTTCCTAAGGCTAGTTTTACTCCCACTTACCCACTGGCAAGGGTCCCTGCACAGAAACCAACAGTTAGGGCCCTGTTGAGGTAACAAGTCACTCAGGTTCTAGCATAGATCTGTAGACTGTAAGAACAGGCTGAGAGGGCCTAGGTGGAGGAGGATGTGCGGGTTGAGGGCCTGTCTAATCCTAGTGGAGATGGGTACAAACCTGAGTCCCTGAGATGAGAACAAAATTATGTGAGCCTATGATCTTGTGACCGACAAAAAGGCTATCCAGAGGCTGCAGGGGGAACCAAGTGAGCACTCATATAGCTCAGCTCCAGGACACTCCTGTGTTCACACCCTCAGCCCCAGGACACTCCTGTGTTCACACCCTCAGCCTCACATGACCCAAAGCCCCTATCTTGCCTGCTCCTGGCATCCCTGGAGGGACACTATGACAGAGCAGCACCCAGCAACACCAGCATTTCAGCAACAACTTCTATCCTTATGCCTCCTACAGGGAGGGACCTACTGCAGATACACAGGTACAACGATCAAAGTTTCTGTCAACTGCAGTGTGTATAGAAGCACAGAGGAGGGGTGATGGGGAAGGAAGACTATGGCGCGGGGCCTACTTAAAGGGCTGCAGAGCTCACCAGGACATTTATGCTTAATCTGAGTCACTGCCTTGGTGCCTCGTCTCCTCTCTGTCACTCTGGTGTGAACGGCAGGAAGTAAGGAAGAAGACAGCTGTCAGTCCAGCCTGAGCAGTGCAGGCCTGCAGGAGGACTAACCAGTATATCACCCAGGGGAAAACCTTGGAGATTCCTAGGTTTGGCTGAGCTGAGTTGAGTGAGTCCTGACTAAAGGGGCCTTCGCTGTGGATTTGGCTCCATCAAAAATGCCTACTGCTTGATAGAGGTGGGACCTTGGTCAAAGGGGCTGACATGGACTAGCCAGGAAGGCAGATGTTAATCATTAATCAGTCCATCAATACATCATGCCTATAGGAGGGGGTTCCAGAATCACACTGGGCCCAAGGATCCAGAGAGGTCCTGTCATAGGTGAGGCACTCTGTGCCACACAAGGGAAGGACTGTACCTGACCACACAGAGGGCCCCTGGCTCTTGGCCCCAGGAAGCTCCTCTAGCAGCTGTACTTCTGAGACCAAAGGAGGAGGCTCTAAGCCGAAGGGCTCTTGCTGCATTCTGAGTCAGGGCTAGATCACAGGTCCGAGGGCTAAGGCAGGCTCCGCACTTATAGCTGGCACTAGAGGCAAGACCTTGACCTTGTCCCTCATACTCACAATCGGCTTGACTCCTCACACAAGCTACAGTCCCACAGCCCTAACAGCCCTTACTCCTCCCATTCCCACTTGAAACAGAAAAGACTGTGGCAGTACATGCTCAGGGGACGTCTGTAGCCAGGGCTCGGTGTGAACATGGTAGCTGTTGACCACAGGGGACCCAATGGTCTTGGAAGGATGGCCCAGTTACGCGTGCTCCTAAGCTCCTTTCCTCTCCAGCTGCTCTAGGGGCTCCTCATAGCTCTGGGGCTCTGGAACCCACTGCTGTTAAGCACATCTGGAAACTTCTATTGCTCTACTTCCGAGCCACATATTTTTGAAGTGAGAAATAGGGAAAGAGACTTGGGGCCATGCCCAAAGCCTCCTCACAGACTAAGATCTCTTGGCAACTGTAAAGCCATGGAGGATGAGCTCTGATAGAGAAAGGTGGGCTCTGGTGAGTTTCATTATGAAAGTTGTAATTTAGGGGAAAAAAAGCTTTAAAAATAAATGTATGAAAGAGTCCTGGCACTGCTCACAGACAGGAATGCCCTTCTACGGTTACTTAAGAGGCTCTAGAAGGTAGGGATGCCGAGCCTGAAACTTGTACATCTTATGACATGCTGTGCTGGGGCAGTGTGTGGAGGAGCAGCTGTCCCCTCCTCAACCCTCTTCACCTCTCATGGTCACACAGAGGCTAAGGCCAGGAACTCAGGAAGTTCTAAAGGTGTACTGTATTAGCCAATGGCAAAGATAACTGTCACGTTACAATGTGGGCTAATGTGAGAACACTGCTGAGATCCAACTAATGTGGTTTCTTGGAGATTCTCTGGGGAACTCTGCCCCCTCACCCCCTTTCTTAAGTCCTCACCCTAAAGATAAGGAAGGGCTAAATGGAAAGCCCTAGGGAGATGGAAGCCATCTATAGGGCCACTAAGGTTCAAGTTGCCATCAAGTCTCTGGGTAAAGCTCACCATGTCTGGCCTATTCTTTCCCAAACTCATAAAGCCCCCAGCTATGCCCTGGGTCTTACCATAGTCACTGTGACCTTAGATTCAGCCTAAGCAAGGCCCTTAGACCCTCAGCTCCCCCTGAGCTGATTGCAAGGCTCTACAAGCCACCACCAAATGACCCCAAGGCCCAGGAACCATCCAGTCCAGACCAACAATGTACACTGTGGGGACATGTGCATCTGTCGGCCTGAGCCCAAACTAAAAAGCATTCAGGGGAAAGGTCACTGAATTTGGTTACTTGAGACTAATCTAAAAGTAAATAAGACAGGTTGCATCCTCACCCTTGGCTAATACTGCTCCCTACTGAAGGGCAATCCCCTTTACACATTAAAGCAAATGTGAAAGACCAATGGTGTGCAGGCAGAGACAGCTGCTATGCTCTAAGGAGCTGCCCTCAACTTATGTCCCAAGACTTCCCTTGACACCTGAGGCTGTTTCCAGAGAAAGCAGCCAAAGTGACAGTCCTGATGTGGAGGCTTAGACACTTCCAGGAGTGATTCTGTCCTGTGGCTATGGAAACACATGCTAGAAAGGCGTCTCCGTCCTGACACAACAGGTGGCTTCATGTGAAGATGTTTAGCCACCAAGAGACCTCACAACTAAGTTTAAAGGGAACAACAAAAATCAGTGAGGCAAAGAAGAGAAACGCTAGCCCCCAGTGCCTGCCCCAAGGACCAGGAGTGTCCGTCCTATGGCACTCACCTTGGCTTTCTCACTTGGCTCACTGGTTGTGCCATATGGAGTGTTGTGCAGCTCCTTGGAAACCACACAGAGGAACTCAGCCTGGTCTTCGTTTCCATAGTTGTAAGAGGAGCCAATGCTGACCAGCTGGAAGGAAGATACAGCCTGTGACAATGTGCTGTGGCTCAGGTGTACCTGGCTCTCAGGAGGAAGAACATGGTACAAATTGTGGAAGCTCAGGGAAATGAGAGCTAGTTTTAGCCAGAAGGTTTTTCCATAGAACTATCGGGAAGCAAACCCCCAGTGCACTATACTGTAGGAGCCCACACCTGCACCCCCACGTAATTGCACAACATGCTGGGACAGGCTCTCTCTGTAGATACTGAGCTTCTCTTGATGCTCCTGGCTTGGCCCTAGGGATGATGACAGGGGAGCAGTACACAGGTTAAGGTAGGTGAGGGAGAGCTGAAGCTAGAATTCACATACAAACACTACTTGAGGACCTATTGCTGGCTGTACTTGTATCTGACGGCAGCACTCCTGGGGTAAGCAGGACCTCTGCAGATGAAGTCTAGTGCCCACCTTGGGCAGAGAACCCCAGGCTGTGCTGGGAACAGAGGCCGACAGCACTAAAAGCCTGGAGCACTGAGTCTCTGACCCTGACAGACACTGATGATAATATCTTGCACTTCCGTATAACCTCGAATGTTCTAACACGCCTCATAAGCCTCCAGGTCACCAAGAATGGTAATGGGGCCAGGACCATGCTCATTTTCCACTCATGAGTCCAAGACAAAGCTCAGCACAGACATCAAGCACTTTTGTTCTTTTAAACACAAAAGAACTCCAGGGGAACTACTGAGGCCATAGCACGGATGCCAAGAGCACAGTGAGGAAGCAGGGGTGGCTCAAAGGCCACCAGGCACTGTGGTCTCTGCTTGTGTCTGTACATCAGAAACAAAGACAGGAGAGCAATCGACCACACAGGTAAGCTACTAGGCCTCTCAGCAATGGGAGCAAAGTAGATGGAAGGGGTGGGCCCCACCCGGTGAGACTGACTGCAGTGGTACTGGCCTGGACCAGGGAGTTGTGGAAGGTCCCCCAGAGACTCTGTATCCTCACCAGGCAGCTCTCTTTTGACCTAATCACTGACCCCTAGGTGATCCTAGGTTCGAGTGGCCACCTCAGATGGATTGGGTTTCATCCTGGTTCTCTGAAAGCTTGTCAATTCAGTGCTCGTCCCACTTGAGGAAGCCGAGTGTAGCTTACTAGCTGCATGACTCAGCCTATCTGGGTCTCACCAGAAGGAACTGATAGCACAGAGGTCCAACCATGGTGACTGCATAAAGGTCAGAATCGAGGGGAAAGAGGAGCGCCTGTGCTCTGGGTCTAGGATCTTCTAGGACAACTAAGGACAAAGTCTTGAAGTTGGTATGGGAGGAGACTCTCTTCCAGCCAGAAGTCACAAGACAACAGAGCAAATGGCACTTGGCTCCAAATGAGGCGACCTAGTTCACAGATCTAGAAAGGGTGACAGCTGCTTTCCAGAGTACAGCCTTTCTTGGGCTACATGCCAGGGACATGATGGGTAGGCTCCTGCTCAAGACTCTGATGTGATTCTGATAGGGTCTGGGCACAAGTCACATATATACTCAGCCCATAAGACCCGCCAGGCCCCTAGGAAGACAGAGACCTAGCAGCACCTGATATGTGCGTGGGCAGGAAGCACGTAGTTCAGCTCTGAACACAGTGCTGGACATGACACACAGCACCTCAGTGGAAGAGATAGCATTAGAAAACCACCACAGGGCTGGTGAGATGGCTCAGCGGGGAAGAGCACCGACTGTGCTTCGGAAGGCCATGAGTTCAAATCCCAGCAACCACATGATGGCTCACAACCACCCGTAATGAGATCTGACACCCTCTTCTGGTGTGTCTGAAGACAGCTACAGTGTATTTATTATATGTAAATACACTGTAGCTGTCTTCAGA
>JADRCC010060005.1:0-13992 GCA_019843855.1 Hylomyscus alleni
TTTTTAAAATCATGGGAAATTATTAATATTTTACTAAGAGGCAAAAGTGCCTCTTTTCCCCATTATAAATTAAAGTTATCTTCCAGTGGTGAGATAGATGTTCTCCAGGGTCATCTTGGTGTTTAAATCTCTAATTTTCCTCAGTTTGAAGCATTTATTCTCATCCCAAGTATATACAGTATTTCTACCTATTTTCTATAATTTGTTTAACATAATTGCACAAAGACTTTGACAAGATTGCACACTGAATATGTTTTTGCACTAAATAGCAGTGAACTCCAGTTCTATCTAGTCAACAACCAAATTTACATAGTTCATAGGCATCCTACTTTACTATTGCATAAAGATATGTAAATATACTTGGAAAGGAATAAAGTCACTCAAGAATTAGAAAGTTGAAAAGGAATTTGTATTAAATGAGAGAGGTCTTTATGAATAATAATAATAATAATAATAATAATAATAATAATAATAAATAATGTCCCATAGATATGTATGTGGAGAGAAATCCTATCATCTAGCAATGTAAATTCTTTTCAATTGCATAATCACTTAAAGAAAAGTGATACTCTTTTCTACTAATATATATGATTGCTACACTTCAGAGGTCAATTCCAACTTAATATTACCTTTTTCAGATGATTCACAAGACTTTTATCCTCCAGTATTTCTTGTCATTATTATAAGCAAAATTAACCAAGATGTGGCCAATGGAATGAATCAAAAAGTATGCTTCTCTGTTCCCAAGTCTGTAATAATTTTATTAGGAAGTGTTTAAGTCATCTTTGAAAGAAAAGATATCGCTTAAGGATACACATTTGTGGAAAGGCAGAAAGTTGTATAAACACTTAGTTTTATTTATTTTTAATTTATTTTTATTATTTTTATTTATTACTCCTATTCCACTTGATATCTCTTTCAATCTGTACTTGAACCTGACTCTTAGGCCTATGATAATTTTGTGTTCAAAATAAGCCTCATATCTATTTATTTTGTGCTTAATGGAAGAATCTCTTCTCTCTTCTTAACTCTTCTCACTTGTCTGTCCTTTAACAACCAAAACACCAAATTGTTAATCAGTCTGAAGCAAACATTTCAACATGGCGTGGTTTGTTCAGTTTGATTATTCATTCAGTAAGTATTAAATGAAAACTCTACAAATTTTGAACAATATACTAACATATATTTCAGGATGAAAGTTTAAAAAAATTGGCTTCAAATCATGTGCAGTAGAGAGATAAATAAGCAACTCCATCATAGATGGCATGCATGTTCCATATTATAACAGTTTTTTTGTTTTTTTTGTTTTTTGTTTTTTGTTTTTTGTTTTTTGTTTTTTGTTTTTGTTTTTGTTTTTGTTTTTGTTTTTTACCAAAGTCTCTGTGTAAACTGGAGATAGACGTGGCTATCTCTAAGGCTTCCCAGAAAGTCTACTGGTCAATTAAAACATGATGCTTACATTAGAGGATGCAGTGGTAGTCTGCTTTCATGTTACAATTGCTTATAAATTGAGGTGTTACATATGCTAATCTGTCCCACAGACCACATATGGTCAATGGTAACAATGAACACAACCCAACACAAAATTGTAATTTTACATAAATCACTGTGAGATCTTTTATGATTTTTTTAATTACATGATTGCTCAGTTCTCAAATGTGAGTCTTGTACATGCCAATGTTGTGTTGTAATGTCAAAAGACTGGACATGCCTGGCATGTTAGCCACTATTTGGCTTGTTCCTAAGCCACATCTAATTTCTATGTCAAGTGACTTTCTGGGTGCTTCCTGGCTTTCTTTCTGGCATCTGCTTACCTATGTCCTAATTATCCTTCTGGAAATATTGTTTTCCAAAGATTCTCAACTATGAACACTTTCTTATTTTCCAGTCCACCCTTCCCATTTTTGAAGCCTCTATAGCTTTTGATTTATGCATTATTTATACTACATTTTATTTAATAATGGAACATTTTCCATATTTATATTTGGACTGTAAACCTTAGAGAATATATTTTTCATATTTGTAGCACCCTGAAGAACTCAGCAGAATGGCTTGAAACAAATGAGCAGTAAATAAATCCCAACAAATGTTAAGTTAAATAGCTCCAAATTATGTATTTAATTCTACAGAGGCACTCAGTGATAATATAAGGCTGAAATAAGCACCAAAGTTTGATCCTATTTTGGGACATTATTTATTTAAGTGCTCACTTTCTAAAGCAATTAGTTATATCCTTCAGTGATATATTATATATAAATTTATTTTTGTATTTTAATATCATCAAATAATTCATACATGTTTTTCAAAATTCTTAAATAAGTGAATGTAAGGAAAAATGTTATCTGGGTTGAGGTGATGCCTTGGTAGGGCCAATAAAAGCTCTTGTTGTGCAAGCATGAGAACATGAGTTCAGGTTCCCAACATCAGTATGAAAAGCTGGGCAGGGAACAGGTCTATAAGCACTGCACTGACGACATAGACAGGAGAGTCCTGAGAGCTCACTAGCCAAATCAGTGAAAGGTACTGCCTTTAAAACTTAGGTACAAAAGGACAGAGGAAGACACCTGACATTGACCTCTGGCTTCCAAATGCACTCACACATGTCCACGTGCACATATACACACAAACAAATCCACAAGCATATGGCACATTCATACAGAGAAATGTAAGTGTTATCACTATATGATGTATATATTTTAATTCATGAATTCTCTAAGGACATGTATTTTGTATGGCAGAACTTTTTATTAAATTTATTTATTTTTATTCTTTAATATTTTTTACAGTCCTGGCTTCATCTCATCCTCAGTCTGCCCTGTCCCCAACCACTCCCCATCCCATACCTCCTCCTCCCTGTCTCCAAGAGGATGTCCCCACAACCCTACCCCAACCCACCAGACCTCTCCACTCCCTGGGGCCTCAATTATCTTGAGAGTTAGGTTCATCTTCTCTCACTGAGCCAGACCAGATATAACCACATCATTTTCCCCATTCACTTTCTTTCATCCAAGCCCTTCTATGCACATCAGTCCCTTCTTTTCCCTCTTTCAAGCATGGCTTCCTTTTCTTTAGTTATTGTTACATATGTATATGTGTTCATGCTTAAATATATAGATACAACCTTCTCAGTCCATCTAGTGTTACTTGTATTATGTCAGGACTGACCACTTGTTATTGGACAACAAATTAGGGGATTCCTCCCTCAGAAAGCCTATTACTCCTGCTGTCAACATTCCTTAGTTGTCTGTAGGACTTTGTTTATGGTTAGGGATCTGTTAGATTTCCAAACCTACTTCTATGCCAGCATGTCAATTAATGTACTTCTTTGGGTCTTGTTTATGCAGCTACAATGTTAAGATGTTTGATGATATACTTTTATGGAATTTGAAAAAATATTATTTTCTCCATGTGACCTCACAAGTCATTTCAGAAATCAGTCCACTTCAGTATGCTTATCACATTTTCTTTTGTTTCATTGATTTCATTTCCTTTTGTACATTGAATGAGGGCTGGAGAGATGCATGGACAGTTATGTATATGTATTGTTCTTGCAGAGGACCCAAATTCTGTTCTTAACACATTCAAGTTCAGCAAACCACTTGTAACTTCAGATCCAGAAGTATCTGACACCTCTGACCTTCATTGGCACCTGTACTCATAAGTGTCCATTCCCACACAAAGACATGCATATAGACAAAATTCAAAATAATGAAAATAAAAAATCTTAAGGAATGAGTGAACAATTTTCCTCTACTCCAAGGTAGACTCTGAAATATGGATTTTTTTAGTGTCATTTATCTTGTCTACCATGTAAGGTATGACCTTGATGCAGTGATGGCGATTAAGTTCACTGCCAGGTAACCTTATTATAAAGCAGAAGAAAAAAGGCTCATAGGCCAAATTACTTGAATTTCTCATTTATAAAAATCACATAATGAGAAAAAGTATATGTGAACTCAACTCACTGAGGAGAGAGCATAAACATGCACTAAGAGTTGCACTACATTATTTCTAGTGTTCTGTGATCTGACTTTGTCTGCACTACGTTAGCCTTCCCTGCTTATGGTCATTTACAAGAACAATAGTTGATTTTCAAACAAGGGGATGTGCAGTGTATCTGTATCAATGGCTCAGAGGTAATTTATTAAAGACCAGAGATAAGTATGGATGGCCATTTTTACAGCTTCTCAAAATAGCTCCAAGAATAGCCATGTCATTCTCTATCATGAGACTTGTAAAGCTAGTACTGATGTCACTTAGGAATGATTGAATAAAGAACTCATAAACAGTAAATGCTCCTACGTACTTATTTTTGTCTCAGGAATTAGTGTTTCTTATTTATTTGGTTATATGTATATATGTGTGTGTATGTGTGTGTATATGTATATATGTGTGTGTATATATGCATTTATATGCAATATATATGTATACATGTATATATGTAATGTATATCTATAGGTACTCATATATAGTTGGTATAATATGAGTATTTACTATCCAGGTATCTTATGAATATGTGTTCTTTCTATCCCTTACTCTATGTGTTTAGTGCACATATGCTTTCCTTGCTAACTACTTATTTTTTGCTAATCATTTTATTAATTTATATTTCAAATGTTATCTCACTTCTCAGTTTCCCCTCCACAAACCCCCATCCCATCCTCCCTCCCCCTGCTTCTATGAGGGTGCTCCTCCACCCACTCACCCACTCCTGCCTCCCTGCCCTAGCATTCCCCTATGCTGGGGCATCAAACCTTCACAGGACCAAGGGCCTCCCCTCCCATTGATGCCTGATAAGGCCATCCTCTGCTACATATGTATCTGGAGACATGGGTCCCTCCATGTGTACTCTTTGGTTGGTGGTTTAGTCCCTGGGAGCTCTGGGTGGTCTGGTTAGTTAATATTGTTCTTCCTACGGGGTTGCAATCCCCTTTAACCCCTTCAGTCCTTCCTCTAGCTCTTCCATTAGGGTCCCTGGGCTCAGTCAGATGGTTGGCTATATCGGTATCTGTATTGGTCCGATGCTGGTTGAACCTCTCAGGAAACATCCATATCATGCTCCAGTCAGCAAGTGCTTCTTGGCATCAGCAGTAATGTAGGGTGGATGGATCCCTAGGTGGGGCAGTGTCTGTTCCATTCTTTGGCCCTGTCTTCTACTTATCTTTAATACATTCCCAAAGATAATTATGTGCTTCTCTTTCATCCTAATCTTACATTTAGTGACATCAAGTTACTAGTTATAAACCATACATGGTGAGATCATTTACACTGCAAAAATCAGCAAGTGATGCAATTGAGGTCTCCCTAGGAATCAGAGCCAATTATTTGACATTTGCTCACATTCCTCTATTTTCACGGTTTTTGTAATTTCCATGTGACCTCTCAAGCCTTATCATTCTTTGCTGAACTTGATTATCAAAGTATCATTGTATCTTGTTGCTTTCCCTCCAAACAAAGATTCTCTCTATTAGGAGAAGCCTGTATTTTCCATGCCACCTTTACTTAACTAGGTCATAATTCCCTTTCAGTTCATATTGTAGTAAATAAATGTTCAATAAAAGGGTTTTTTTTTTTTTTGGTATCACAGTAGTACTTTTAATATATGGCCTTGAAATCAGAAAAGAAAATAGAGTTATTGCCTTCCTTGGCTGTCTTAAAACATCTAGGTTAATGGAAATTTAAAATGCATCCCCACAGAAGACCAACAGTATCAACTTGTACCCCTGACAACTCCCAGAGACCAAGCCACCAAGCAAAGCGTATACACAGGCTGCTCTAAGGCCCTTACCACAATATGTAGCAAGAGGACTGCCTTGTCTGGCCCCTGTGGAAGAGGATGTGCCTAGGCCTGTAGACTTGTTGCCCCAGAGAAGGGAGATTCCCCTGGGGGGCACCCTCTCAGAGGCAAAGGGGAGGGGAGATAAAGCAAGGAATTCTGGGAGGGGACACTCAGGAGGAAACCATATTTGGAATGTAAAGAAATAAAATAATTTAAAAAATACCTAATAGTAGTGATTCCCATAACTAGTGGTAGCTACGACAGATTATACATTAAATGTGGCAATATACCTATAAGGCCATTCCTAGGAGTTTGAAAAGAGTAAGATTATTGAGTTCATGTCCATCTAGGCCACATGGTGAGTTTGAGTACAACCTCAGCTACATAGTAAAAGCCCATTTGAAAATAAAGTAAATGATGATCTGATTCATCTAGTATCTTAATCGTGAGTTACTTAGAAGGCAGAAAGAAAAAGAATCCTGCTATTCAATCCCAGGATTAAATGTCTGTAATCCCAGGATTTAAGAGTGTGGCTGAGTGAAGGAGATTATAATTGAAGACCAGAGCTATATAATTAGTTAGAGCCAGACTGAGCAATTTGGAAAGATCCTGGTTACAAAATAAAATAAAACAAATGAAATGCCTAAATAAGGTACCTAGAGAGATGTCCCAGTGGTTAAGAGTACTGACTACTCTTCCAGAGGTCCCTGGTTCAATTCCCAGCATCCACATGGCAACTATCTGTAACTCCAGTTCCCATGGGATCTGACATTCTCACACAGACATACATGTAGACAAAGCAAAACCTACAAAATAAAAATAAATTAATTAATTAAAAAATAAATACCTTGTGAATTATTCTTGTAGATATATTTATATTTAAGTACATAAAATGCTTAAATTAGTATGACATCTAAGGAAATTACTCTAGTGACATTAAAATCACTCATAAAATATATTGTGTTGGTTTGTGGGGGAACACAGATGTCAGTATTTTATTTATTTTTTTGTTTGTTTATTTACTCTACTCTCAGTTTGTCACAACTACAGCCTCCCATCCCTCCATTCTTTCCAGTTTCTCCCCATCTCTCCTCTCCTCCAGATCCACTGCCCCTCCTTTTTCATTCAGAGAAGAGCAGTTTTCCCAGGTTTATCAACCAAAAATAACATACCAATTTGCAATGGTCTTGACACAAACATTCACTCACATCGAGGCTGGACAAGACAACTCAGTAGAAGGAAAGGATTCCAAGAGTAGGTGAAAGAGTTAGAGATAACCCCACCCCCACTGTCAGGAGTCCTACAGACACCCCAAGCTCAACAACCACTATCTGGAGGTTCTAGTGCAGACCCATGGAGGCACTGTGATTGCCCCTTCAGTCTCTGTAAGACACTATAAGCCCTGCTTAGTTGATTCTGTGTGCCATGCTCTCCTGGTAGTCTCAACTTCTCTGGCTCATACAACCTTTCCTTCCCTTTTTTGTGGGATACCCCAAAATCTGCCTAATGTTTGGTCGGGGACCTCTGCATCTGCTCCTGTTAGCTGCCAGAGGAAGTCTTTCTGATGATGATGGTGTAAGGCATCGATCTATGAGTATAGTAGAACAAAATTAGGAATTATTTCATTGACTTTTTTCCCCTGTCAGTTGTACTTGGTTCTACCCTCAGTCTTTCAGCCATTCAGTTTTTAGTTCCTAGCCAATCTTGGGCTTCCTCTCATGTCTTAGATCCCAAGTTAGATGTCAGGATTTTTAAAGATTGGCAACTAAGCTTGAGATAAACTTTCTGACTCTCATTATTTTTTCTCACGTAGGTGAGAATTAAGAAAAAGTCTTTAATAGCCAACCTTTTCACATTTTCCTTAGACACATTCATTGTTTCATGAATACTTTGTGAATAGCACACATGTTAGCATAGCTTCACTGAAGCAGATCTACTCCCACACATTCTGTTCTCATTTTGACACCACATAACCGTTGGCGACGACAATTTCAACAATGAAGAAGTGGGAGAAATGACTACATTTTATGTAAATATGTATTCATTTAAAATCAAAAGGACATATGTAATGATATTATTCAAGATTTAAATGAAGGTCAATGTTTAAAATAAGGTTCCTTTATAATCATCTTTCTCATCAGTAGAAAGCATTGTTTTTTTCTATACAACTATTAAACCTGTGGCTTAGGAAACATTATAAGCTTTTGAAGATTTGTAATCTGACAAAGAATCATGCATGTGCTCTAAGGAAATCTGAAGAGTTGTTGATCTTTTCTTAAAAACAAAATGACTTAAGAATGTCAATTGTATACTATATAATGGGTTTGAGTTCTATGAATATTGCTAACAGGCTTAAATATCTAAATGCATATTTGTGTATATGTATGTATTATGCATATATAAATGTATGTATGTATGTATATATGAAAAACAAGAGATACTCAAAGTTGTCCTGTGAAATTCAATCTTTTGAAGATTTTTATCTAGTCAGGTTCTATATTTTCTATTCTATTTTTAACGTTTTATTAAAAGATATTACTATGTGGATACAGTACATGCTGCCTCTTGTTCCCTATGTAACTCAGGCAGAATTGAAAAATCATGATCCTCCTGGACTACAGGCATGTACTTCATTTACCACATCCTACCTTTGTCTTTGAAAGGCCCAAACCATAAACTGACCAGTTTATGCCCAAACCATAAACTGTGTATCAACAAAACACATAAACAAACACCTCAGCAATGGGATGATGATGTTCCTTAGGAACTTAACCTTTATCCTACATGGTATTTGGCTGGAACAGAATTTCTCAATGATAGAACCTGAATCAGAATCTTCTGGTGGGATTGATAAAACACAAGTGCCTTGGGCTCCAAAGTTTCTAAAACAGCCCATTTCTAATAGGGCTGAGCATCTATATCTCTAAGAATCTCAGGAGATGTTGCTTCTATGTTTATATGCTTCAATGATCACTGTTTAAAAACTTATGTAGACAGAGAACTTTTTCCATGTCCTATATCTCCTCAAAGCTATATTCTAATTTCTTAGGAGAGCTCTCATGCTGCAACTTTCTATTATTTGCCTCAATCATTATAACCACAATAATAACAACTGATAATATTTCTGGAGTACTAAGTACCACATATTGTACATCACAATGATCATAAAGGATGTACTATTAACTCCATTTTTTTCCAAAAAGGAAATAGATTTGAAATTTTCCAAAGTTCATAGGTCCAAGATGATATTCAAAACCATGACTACGTGGGTCCAAATTCATAAATATTAATTTCTTCTAGGAAAGCTAAGTTTGTGATCTACTTTCCATCATCAAAGAATTCTGGATTTAAGACTGAAAGTGGTAGGGAGACTGGAGGGACCATCATTTGAGAAAGTGCTATTGGGTAGAGCCTGAGTACCTCAATCAGAAAAAGAAACAGGGATTAGACCTTTCTTCAAGAGTATAGTTGCTGCTTTTTATGTTTGTGTGGCACAAATTTGACTACCCAAATAGGATCTGTAGTGTTTTACATGCTGAAGGATCTGTAATTTTGTACATACAGGAAAGTGCTGTGGCATTTGTTCCTGGGGAGGAATATGACATGGTCATAGTACATATTAAGATTATATTTATAGCTTATAATAATCCCATAAATGTAACATGGAAGAGTCTTTCATATCGTGAAACAGAAAAGAATCTAAGGCTTTAAATGGAACAGCAAAAGCTAGACAATAGTTTGTGGCTTTGGTCAGATTTTTGTTGTCATTGTTGCTAAGTGATAGATCTTTACATTAATGTCTCTTTAGAAAAAAATAACCTCTCACTTTGAACTCATACATTGTAGTTCCTCATTTGCAGTTTTGCCTGCAAACATAAGTAAATGTAGGTCACCCCATTTTAAAAAATTCTCTTAGATTTGAGACCTGTTGTTTTGACTGAAAGTACTATGACCTAGCCCTTGAAACTGAAGTGTCTTTTTATGTATGTGGCTAGAATTAAACACAAAGCACATCTTTTCAATTGTAAGGAGCTCCTTCAAAACCTTTTTCCAGCATTAGGTGATTTTATTGTAAGCATTGTAATGTGAAGGTTGAATCTAATTAATATACTATGAAGTATATGAACTTTGGCAAACCTAGTAAAATTCTATGTACCCAGTAATTTTTCTTCATTTTGCTGGGACTATGAGGCCCTGATTTTGTATATAGTCTGTAAATGCAAGCTGCATTAACATCCAATATCAGATATCTTAACAGTAACTCTTAAGCTTGAGGTGGTAATTGGACATGTGGGCCAATCTGGACTTATCAGGTTCTGAATAGGTGCAAGCCTCAACCAATAAAAAGGAATAGGGGAAATTCTTTGCTTTTCCTCTCACTGCTGTAATTTTGAGACAGACATCTCATTCTCATCAGGCTTCCCTGAGAGCCAAATCCCTATTGCCTACATCAGTAATGCGCTCAACAAAGCAATCTTGATTATTCTTTTTCCCTTCAGTTTCCTGATCCCACAGTGTTCCCTACTGACATGTCTTAAATTAACTACTTGTACTCAAAGCCTCCACTTTAACTACAACCCCAATTGAGACACCATGGTGGCATGGGTATTGCTATCTTTGGGCTACAGTATAAACAGCTATACATGAGATATATTGTACAATATATGCATATGTAGGCTGTGTTATATCAGACATTTGAATGATTTACTTACCGAGGCTCACAATCCAAAATAGTTAAAGTTGGACATTGTTAGGATAAACAAACTTAAAGTTGTGAAAATGCCTGCTGAAATGCTTTAATATACTATTGCATAATTTAGCAAGTGAACGGGAAATGGAATTATTACCAAGTCTATCTTTAAATGCAACGGATGGCAAAGGAAATCATGAAGAAAACTCTTTGTGTTGATGAACTAAAAGCCTATTCTGACAAACTTCTGTGTTTATTGTTCTCTTTCTGACCATTTTATAATCAACAAATGGACTTACTTGTCATTATACCCCACCCTTCTCCAGCACAGGGCTCCCATTCTTTGAAAAAGTAGCTAACTCAAAAAAGCATATGAAAAGAGAGTACATCTGAAAAGACCAAAATGCAAAGCACACTAAGTGGAGCTCATTTCCATTGTGGCTTCTATGTCTGCCACTGCCACTGGAGAGTCAATAGCAGAGCATGATACAAAACTTGAAATGTCAACTGGCTATGTCTCTAAGGGGTGTCTGATGTTCAGATGTCACTCTGGAAAGTGCCAAATGTTCTTTCTCACCTCCCTTGAGTTACAGCTTGAATGATTTAAAATCAGACTGATGAGCTATAACCGGGTTATGTTGCTAACTTTCACCTTCTGAAAAGTTCAGAGATTTCCATGATAATCTCAAGCTTAATGCATTGTATAGTATATGTGTTAAGCTAAATACTATGTCTTTTTGTTGGAGGTATTATATTGCCCTACTGGTTTCTTCTCCCAAAGCTAATAGGGTCAATGACTCATGATGTTCCAAACCCATGGATTTCAAAACTAAACAGGAGAGCATAAATACATCTGAATTTCATAAAAATAAACTTATAAATGTGTTTTCTGTTTGCAATTTTCATTTAGATTGTTGTTTTCAAAAGAATCATACATTTTAGATTAAATTAAGAATTAGGAGAAATGTATCTTTTCTTTCAAAATGTAGTATGTTCAGAGAAATATAAAGCATAGGTGTTCCACTTTATGAAAGAGGGCATAGCCAAGTATGTCAGGCACAAGAACTTTTAATCTTGTTTTGGGGGACTTTATGAAATATTGGTCTGGGAGTAGAAAATTTCATTTGGGAACCCTAGCACATACATAGTTCTCTCAGTAGCAGAGTTAAAATACTGACTTCGAAGGTTCATATGAAAAAGCCTACAGAATTTGTGCATCTTGGGAATAACTTTATATTCTTACATATTGCACTCACGGTTTCTATTGAAAGGAAAAAAATAACTTTACATAGAACTTGGCTGCTCTTTTACGATCTAAAATAACCCATTCCTTCTATAGAGTTACTCTCTTCCATACTGATTTAATTTGCTACAAAGATTTTTGGAAGAGATGTAAGTGAGAGAAATATCAATTTTTATGAGAAAAAGATAATGAGGGGTCCAAGAGGCTTTGCTTAATTCCCCTCTCTTTGATTTATTATAAATGGTATTTCCACTTAGGTTTCTCATTTCATACAATGTTGATAATATATATCCCTGTTATTTTCATGGGCTTTCACAACACAAAAGTTACCAGAAATTATACTTAATTAGTACCTTTCTTTAGTGCATTTGTATGCAATTGTTAAAATTCAATTGGCATTCCCGTTGAAAATAACAGACAAGTTTTTAGAAAACACACTTTACTTGAATGTCTCAAGTGTGTATGTTTTGTTTTGTGTCAAAGAACTATGTAGCCTATTCCTTCTATTTAAACATTGAATTTACAAAATAAATGTTATAAAGTAGATGTAAACACATGTCGTTTGAAAATAGGATTTCCTTGCTAAGACATTTTAAGGATGAAATGGCATGAAAACAAAGTGTAGACCATACAAATCTCTCTCATAATTCACCATGAGAAACAGATTTCAACTTCTAAATGGTGTAAATGAGGCTGAGACTATGAGTTCTGGGGTTGTTCTACCATTGCTTTTTCCTCTTGATTCCTTTCTCTCTCTTTTACTTTGATGTTGATAAATATACACTAAATAATGTAATCACTCACTACTTTGGGGCTTTGGATTTGAGCAGCAAAAATAGACTTGGAAGAAGGAAGGGATGTTCAAGGGTCAGGATGTTTAAGAATCACCTGGAGAACCAGTTAGAGTCCATAGTCCTGTGCACCGCCCCAGATGTTCTAACTTAGCAAGTGTCCAGCAGGGTTTGAGAGCCTGGCCTTCTACTGGCTTCCAGGTGATCCTAATATTATTTTACCTATGAGACATTAAATAGGAATATCCCAGATATCCCAGGGAAGAGTGTGGTGAGAAAGAGAAGTCAGGCCAAATTTACCAAGACTTTGTGCTTTCAGAATACTTTCTCCCTACAATCTGTTTACTCACTGTAATTTTTACTCAAGTCTTTCAGCTGGGCACGGAGGTGCCAGTCTGTAATCCCAGTCTTTAAGAGGCCAAGGCAAGAGGATCGTGGAATTTTTATAGCTAACATCAGCCATAAAGCAAGACACTGCACCCATAAGCCCCCATACCAACAAAGGTGTCATTTATTTCTTAAATCTTAGTTACCTCAACTGATAAATCAGGGGGTCTCCAGAACATGTCTGGTGGATTTCAACCTATTCATCAAGGTATAATTCCTCAGAAGCCAAATGAATACGTGGAGAAGGAATTGAGTTAGCTTTCTTCAAGCTTCTATAGTACTTGAATAATTTTATAAGTTGTTTCCATCTTCACCACTTCTGAGTATGGGTTCACTTAAAGTATAAGACTTTATTTTTTGAGATGTAAAGAAAAAAATCTCGAGTTTTTAAATGACTCCTTGACTTTGAAATCAAAGAACTGAGGACTTTTATAATAACATGATTCCAGATTTCTTTGATCTTCCCATAGCCTGCTTTGAATACTACAAAAGAGACAGTGAATATACACATTCGGTTTACAAGTGTAGAAGCTGACCCAGCACCAGAGTCCCCTAGTATGATGCATTTTTAGCCAAGCAGACTGCTGAGAATACTTGACAATATTAAGCCTTTCTCTGCACAAGAATGTCTGATCCATTGACTTTCCTAAATGGATATTAATTACCTTCTGTTACAAAACATTTTAAGAACATAAATCTTAATTGTATCTGCAACCATTGTGTGATGTAACCATTTTGGAACTGAAAAATTGTCCTATAAAATCCCAGTTAGAAGGAATGAGTACACGTCTTACCACATAGTTTGTCTATTTTATTCAGCATGCTAATCTTTACACGGTAATACTACTACATTGTAATGATCTTCCATTTTTAATGAGTTTGTATCTATCAAATTGCATGTTGTTTTTCCCCCCTCAGGATTATGTAGTGTTAACCACATTGTAATGTTCTTTTTATCCTGTTTTTAATCCACTTCACTTCATATTACACATACAGTTCTTTTTATTTATTTATTTATTTTGTATTTTCTTTTATTAGATGTTTTCTTTATTTACAATATCTCCTTTCCCAGGTTCCCCTCCAAAAAAGAAAGAAAGAAAGA
>JADRCC010060146.1:0-10993 GCA_019843855.1 Hylomyscus alleni
AGAGAGAGAGAGAGAGAGAGAGAGAGAGAGAGAGAGAGAGAAAGAGAGAGAGAGAGAGAGAACAAAAGAAAAGAAATAAAACAAGTACTCCAAAGAAGAGAAGGCAAAAAATAATCCAAACCAGAGTTAAAATCATTCAGTTAGAAACAAAGAAAAAATACAATTAATCAATGAAGACAAGAGCTGAATCTTTGAGGAAATCAACAAGATAGACAAACATGTAGCCAAAGTAAATAAAGACAAAGAGACAATATACCCAAATAAAGGAAATCAGAAATGAAAAGGGAGACATGACCACAGACACTAACGAAATTCAAATAATTATTAGGTCTTATTTCAAAAGCCTGTACTCCACAAAATTGGAAAAATCTTAACAAAACAGATAATTTTCTAGACAGATACTACTTACCATAGTAAAATCAAGATCAGGTAAACTATTTAAACAATCTTATAACACCTAAAGAAATAGATGTAGTAAATAAAACTCTCTCATTGAAAAACAGCTTAGGGACAGATCATTTTAGAGCAGAATTCTACCAGAATTTCAGAGAAGAGCTAATACTAATACTCGTCAACTAGTCAACAAAAATGAAAGAAAAGGAACACTGCCAGTCTCATTCCATAAGGTCATAGTCTCCCTGATACATAAACCACAAAAAAACTAAACAAAGATAGAGAACTGCTGGTCTATTTCTCTTATGAACATTGATACAAAAATATTCAATAAAATACTGGCAAACTGAGTCCAGAAACATATCAAAAACATCATGCATCATAATCAAATAGGCCTCATCCAATGGATGCAGGGATGGCTCAATATACAAAAAGCATCAATCCATCTAACATGTAAGTGAACAAAAAGAAAAATATCACATGGTTATCTCATTACAAGCTGAAAAAGTCTTTGACAAAATCCAACACACCTTCTAAACACAATCAAAGCAATATACAGCAACCCAATAGCCAACATCAAGCTAAATGGAGAGAAACTTAAAGCAATCCCACTCAAATCAGGGACTAGACAAGGCTGTCTACTATCTCCCAATCAATATAATCATTGAAGTTCTAGCCAGAGCAATAAGACAATTAAAGGAGATAAAGGAGATACAAATTAGAAAATAATAGCTGAAAGTATTGTTATTTACATGTGATGATAGTATGCATAATTGATCCAAAAAAATTCTACCAGAGAACTCCTACAGCTGATAAACAGATTCAGCAATATTGCTGGATACAAAATTAACTCAAAGAAATCACTAGCCCTCCTTTATGCAAATGATAAACTGGCCAAGAAAGAAATTAGGAAAACAAGATCCTTCATGATAGCCACAAATAATATAAAATTTCTTGATGTACTTCTCAACAAGCAAACAAAATATCTGTATAACAAGAACTTCAAGTCCCTCAAGAAAGAAACTGAAGAAGATATCAGAAGATGGAAATACAGACCATGCTCATGGATAAGTTGGATTAACAAGGTGAAAGTGGCTATGTTTCAAAAAATCAGTCTACAGCCAGGCAGTAGTGGCACAGGCCTTTAATCCCAGCACTTGGGAGGCAGAGGCAGGCAGATTTCTACGTTCAAGTCCAGCCTGGTCTACAAAGTGAGTTCCAGGATAGCCAGGGCTATACAGAGAAACCCTGACTTGAAAAAAAAAACATAAAAAAATTAATCTACAAATTCAATGCAATCCTCATCAAGGTAGCAACACAATTTTTATAGACCTTGAAAGATCAACTCTCACATTCATATGGAAAAACAAAAAAATCCAGGATAGACAAAACAATCCTGAATCATAAAAGAATTTCAGAAGGAATTATCATTCCTGAACTCAAACAGTTCTATAGAGCAATTGAGGTAAAAAA
The DNA here is from genome assembly GCA_019843855.1 of Hylomyscus alleni. Classification (NCBI taxonomy): domain Eukaryota; kingdom Metazoa; phylum Chordata; class Mammalia; order Rodentia; family Muridae; genus Hylomyscus; species Hylomyscus alleni. Next base: position 1,867 of record JADRCC010060146.1, read on the forward strand.
CTTCATGGTATTGGTGAAGGAAAAGACATGTTGATCAATGCAATCAAACTGATGATCCAGAAATAAACTCACACACCTATGGATACTTGATTTTCAATAAGGAAGCCAAAGCCATATAATGGAAAAAAGAAAGCATCTTCAACAAATGGTGCTGGCCTAGCTGGATGTCTGTATGTAGAAACATGCAAATAAATCTCTATTTGTCACCCTGAACAAAACTCAAGTCCAAGTGGATCAAGGGCGTCAACATAAAACCAAATACACTGAATCTCATAAAAAAGAAAGTGGGGAAATACCCTTGAATGAATTGGTCCTGGAGAAAATTTCCTGAACTAAATAGCAAACTAAACTAATATGCCCTAATATCAAAAATTGATAAATGGAACCTCATGAAACTGCAAAGCTTCTGTAAAGCAAAGGACAGTGTCAATAAGACAGAATGGTAGCCTACAAATTGAGAAAGCATCTTTCCCATCTCTACAGCTGACAGAGGCTTAATATCCAATATTTATAAAGAACTCAAGAAATTAAACTCCAACAACTCTATTAACCCAATCATAAAAAGGAGTAGAGAACTAAACAGAGAATTCTCAACAGAATTTTGAGTGGGCAAGAAGCACTTAGAGAAACAAAACGAAAGAAAGAAAAAGAAAGAAAACTCTATGATTCTATGTTATACCTGTCAGAATGGTGAAGATCAAAAACTCAAGTGATTGCACATACTTGGGAGGATGTGGAGCAAGGGGAACAGTCTTACAAGGTTGGGGGAAGAAGTGAAAACATTTAAAACCATTTTGGGAAACAATGTGGCATTTTCTCAGAAAATTGGATATAGTTCTACCTCAAGACTAAGCTATACTGCTCCTGGTCATATAGGCAAAAGATGTTATACTACTCTAGAAAAATACTTGCTCAATTATATTTATAGAAACTATACTTATAATAGCCAGAAACTGGAAACAATCTAGATATCCCTCCACTGAAAAATGGATGAAGAAAATGTGGTACATCTGCACAATGGAATACTATTCAGCTATGAAAAACAAAGACATCATGGACTTTTCAGGTAAATAGATGGAACATGAAAATATCATCTTGAGTCAGGTAACCCAGTGTCAAAATGACATCCACGATATGTATTTAATTATAAGTAGATATCAGCCATAAAACACAGGATGCCCATGTTATATACTTCATGACCCAAGGAGGCTGAACAGGAAGAAGAGTCAACCATGAATGCTTGAGGCTCACTTGAAAAGGGTAATAGAATGGCCATATGGAGGGAGGAAACTGGGTGGCAGAGAGAATCAAGAGGGAGTGGGAAGCATTCATATTCAGGTGTGGGGAGGTTTAAGGTGATGGCCAGATGATCTTAAGAATAAATGAAAATCTGCAACTGTTTATGGAAGAGCTGTAGGGCATCTCCAGGCAGAGATGGAGACCTGGGATAAGGGAGATGCCCAAAAATCAGTCGGAATGTCCTTAGTTGTTACTAAAATATTGGTATGTAGAGCCTGGGGAGGCTGCCTACTGTGGCCAGATAGAAACCCCCAAAGAGTGATAAGTACCCAATCCCACCCACAAAATTTTGAATGTATCAAAATGTATCCTGTCTACGAGGAATTGGGTATGGAGCAAAGACTGATGGAACAGCCAACCAGTAACTGGCTCAACTTGAGGCCAATCATATGGACAAGCATCAATAACTGCCACTATTAATGACTCTCAGTTATGCTTAAAGACAGAAGTCTAGCATAGCTGTCCTCCGAAATGCTCTGCCAAGCAGCTGAAGCACACAGATAAAGATGTCCACAGCCTAACAATTAATAGAGCTTGGGGACCTTTATGGAAGTATAAGAGGGAAGATTGGACCCCTTAAGGGGCTAGGAATTCCACAGGAAGACCAACAGAATGAACTAACCTGGACACTTGGGTTTCTGAAAGACTTATCCATCAACCAAAGACAATACACGGGCTGGATGAGGCCCTCCCCAAACTTATGTAGCAAATGTGCAGCTGTGTCTACATGTGAGTCCCGAGCAATTGGAATAGGGGATGTCACAAAAGCTGTTGCTTGTCTAGCCTCAGTGGGAGAGGAAGTGTCTAGCCTTACAGAGACTTAAAGTGACAGGGTGGGAGGATACCCAGGGATGCCCCCACCTGCTTAAAGGAGAGGGGGACAAGTGATGAAGGAAGTATTGTGGGTGGGGTTGAATGGGAGTAGAGCAGTAAAAGGGATGTAAAGTAAGTAAGTAATTTTTTAAATTTAAATGAATAAACAAACACCTCATACGTTCTTTACACTTCTGTGATCAACAACATTATCTCAGCCTTAAGTGTAGTGCTTATTAGTACACATATCACTTAGAAATGGGCACCATCATTCAGTTGTTCTCTGCATTTTTTTTTACTATTACTTCTAATTTTTTACAGTCCAGTCATTAGACCTCTCCCAATTTGCCCTCACCCAGTTCTTCATCCCATTTGTCCTCCCCTCTGTCTAAAGGGGATGTCCCCACCTCACCCAAACCAGACCTCCCTACTACCTGAGGCCTCAAGTATCTAGGGGGTTAGGTGCATGCAGCAGCTTCTCTCGCTCAAGCCAGACCAGGTTCCTTTGCTTTATATGCATCAGGTGCTTTGGACCAGCTCCTGTATGCTGCCTGGTTGGTGGCTTACGGTCATAGATCTCAGGGGTTCAGTTTAGTTGAGTCTGCTTGAATCCTTATGGGGTTGCTCTCCTCTTAAGCTTCTTCCAGCCTTTCCCTAATTCAACTACAGGAGTCCCCAACTTCAGTCTATTGCTTGAGCGAGCATCTGTGTCTGTCTCAGTCAGCTGCTTGTTGGGCCTCTCAGAGGACACATGTTGGTCCATTGTCTGACCCTATTATATAAGGAAATTCACACCTGGGTGAGATGTCCTCCTGCAATTTTTTGGCCACTACCTTTGCTGTCTCAGCCTTGAATGTGAAAGCCTCTGTCTCTCCAGAGATAATTTTTACAAATATCCGCAGATACTTATAGCTATACACCTTCCTGTTTTCACCTCTATAAAATCAATTTCCCAGTAAGCACACACCCCTTCCCTCCCCCAACACCCACCCTCACATCTAACCTCACAGTAGGGAACCTGGATGTTTGGGATTGTTAAGACCATTGGTCTATTGGCAAGCTTTATAGTTTGTCACTATATCCTCAAGAGTGCTCTTATATCTTTAAAAGTCACTTTGGTGACCATCTACCATTCATCTGATTCACATGTGGGTGACCCTGTGAATTTTTCTGAGAATGGCTCTTATTAAAGAGGCAGGTAATATTAGCTTACCATTAGTGTATCATCTCCATCCCTCGAGACATTGACTCATGGCCTGGTTTTAGTCCAGTTAATTTCTTCTTCTGTAGGTATATACCAGTTGTTCTCAGTGGTTCAGGTAGGACAGTGGCTAACACAGAGATGGTTGTTTCCTATAAAGCTACCTTCTTTGCTGCCTTGTCAGTTAGGTTGTTACCACTACCCACCGGTGTTGTTCCTTTTTGATGTCCTGGGCAATGAATGATTGTCAGTTTCATTGGCAACTAGGGGGCTTTAAGGAAGTGTAAAATTTTATCTTTATTTTTGATAGTTTTATTTTTTTCTGATGTTTGGAGCCTTCTTTCCTGGTAAATAGCTCCATATACATGAGCAATTATAAATGCACAGCTGACTGTCAGTGTAGATGTTACCAGCCAGTCCTTTTCCCATGACAATGGCCTCTGTTCACGTTACCATCTCCGCCCTTTGAGCTGAAATGCCTGGAGGAGAAGACTGAGTCCAGCTTTCCTCTGTTTTGTAGTCATTGCTGCCCCTGATTTCCTCTGACCCTCATGGATAACAGAGCTTCCACCCATGAAACAGGTCTGCGTTGCCTCTGGCAGAGGAAAGTCCCTCAAATCCGGTCAGGTCCTGGGTACCTTGGTCAGAACCTTGTCACATTGACAGAGTGGACAATCCAAGTCAGAACCAAGGTAGTCTAGGTTCAAGAAAACAGGCCCCTGGAAAATAACTCTGCCAGGGGTGATTAGGAAAGTCTGATAATGAATCATTTGGTCATTGCTGAGCCTACCAAATCAGGAGGCTGTTTGAATACCTCTTCAATTGCTTGGGGGGAGGGAGGATAGTCACAATAAAATTCTGTCCCAACATTAATTTATCTACGTCTTTAACCAACAGTGTCATGGCTGCGATTGTATGAAGGCAAGTTGGCCATCCTGCAGCCACTAAATCTAGTTTCTTTGATAAATAAGCCACTGGCCATTTTTATTGTCCTAGGGTTTGTGTCAAGACACCTTTAGTGACCCCTCCTTCACTAATCTGTTGAATGTTGGCATATCTTTTCTCCTGAATCTGAGGCCTTGTTGGATAGACGAACTCTGAACAAATGTCAATTTAATGTCTTTTCTGTCTTAATCTGCTCTTAACCACTGAGCCATCTCTCCAGTCTTCTAGTCTCAGGGGACACGTCACACCTACTTTTTTGTGCCCTACATAGGTCCCTCTTCTGACCCTAAAGCTGACACCACTGGAACAGGTGGTTGGGCTGGAGACAGCACCTGCTGTTTCCTATCACCCTGTGACCCAGGCAGACAGGTCCCATAAGACAGAGTGGGGAAAATAAGGTTCTGTAAGGCAGGATAGAGATGAGCTACCCTCGCTCCCCTGCCTTGGGTAGTTCTTGCACTTGGGTAAGCAGGGTCAGGACTGTTCCTGTTGATGAAGAAATATTAGCAGGGGGACAGGATAAGGCTTTTGAAACACTTTATCTTCTACTGCTGACTTCAGGGGGAGGGCCAGTGCCGGTTCTTCTTGAGGCAGGTGAAGGGGAAGAACATCTATGGAAGGTAATACTATCTCAACAAGAACTGCGAGGCTCTAACTTTCAACCTGCTCGTGAAAGTCATAGGAAGAAAAAGACACTTAGGGAAGTGATTATAGAATTCATTACTAAGACGTAAAAAGTTTCCTATGAAAGCTATCTAAGGGGTAAAGTGGAAAGATCCTAAGCAGGAAAAGGGAAAAGTCTTCTAAGTGGAGAAAGGCAAAAAATTCTTTTCTCTCGTCTTTGTTTTCAGTACTTATACACCTTTCAGAATACATGATCACATGTTATAAAATTAATATAAGCCCACACACAAAAAAATAAATAATAGATTGAAATAGAAGTTTACAACAGAGAATGTTTACATGCATATCCACTAGGAGTAATCTGGCTAAACATCCATCACCTGTCTCAGCTCTACAGGGTCACTGAAAGTTTAAAACCATAACTAAGCTATGAATGAATTTGCATATATAAACCCAGTCAATATTGTATCCTCTGTCCTAGCACCTATAATAAATTGTTACTTCCCTTTTAATGACCTTTGGTTAATTGTTTTACAACCTCTTGGAATGTGCTTAGAGTAGGAGAAAGTCTGGTTACCATCTAAGAACAGTTAACTTGGGAGATTGGCAGAGGTCTCATTGCAGTTTTGATTATCCGAAAAGGACCTAATAGCAATCCCGCTATAAAAGAGCTTAATAATCACAGATATAATTTGAGAAATTCTTATAGGATCACCATTAAGACTTAAGTCATCTATTTGTCTATATAGCATCACTACAAGACATAATTTTTCATGGATCTGCAGAGATCTTCTCCAAAGGAATCTTTCCTAAAATGAATCCCTTACAGCCTTGCTTAATAGGGGCACACGTCACAGATGATATAATAATCCAAAGCAGGCCATTTCAGATGATCACCTGCTAGTTATTAGCTTGTCCCATTATGCTTTCTCACAGCTAACACCATGGGGAGATGGAACGTCCTACTCCAGAGGCCATCTAACATCAAAAACCAGCTACTTCAAGCTGCAATATGTGGTTCCACGCTCTAAGTTACTGAAAATGGCTCAGAATAAGATTAAGATGAATAACAGTCTGTCCTTTGTCTTAAAAACAAAATGGAATTTATTCTGCTAATATAATCCATATACTTTGTGCCTTTTAAACCAAAATTGTCACACTTCTTTATTTAAATGTTTATTTTCTCCCTAGTGTTCATGTCTTCTAACCTGAAATTATCCTAAAAAAAATTCAGTTCATTTTAAATTTCTTTTAAATTTCAAAAAAAAATTATATTAATCCACTTCTACAGGTCAAAGCAACTGTGCTGATAACTATTATTCAATGTTTAATTAACAACCAGTTTCGTTTTACAGACAAGCTCTTACTGCCTATCCAGATATATAATTAACATGATATATTTTTTTTCCTCTGCCATCCAATTCAGACTTAAAGGACGCCTTCAAGGACTAAATTCCTCAAACACTCTTGCTTTTCTAGGATCATAAAAATAGATCACAATGATTTCCCAAGCAAACTATTACAAGCTTAACCCTAGCCACCCTATGCAGGCATTCCCATACTTGGTTCTCGGTTTCTACTACTCTATTATGATTACCCTATAGGTTCATTCATCTCTACAAAAGAAAAACTCGGTGCTGCTGCCACAGGCCTGACAAAGACCCAGGCAGAGACCGACATACTGTCTCCTTGGTCCTGCTTTGGGTGAGGAAGCTGCCTTCATCAAGACTCCTCATCTGATTGAAGATTCTGGAAACAAGCCTGATGCAATCCACAGATAACAGGTAAGACCTTCAGAGGACAGACTTGAGACTTTCCAGTTGCAGAGGAACTCTCTTGTCAAAGTAAAATGGCTACTGAACTCAGAGATATTTGCATAACAGTAAAAGAAAAATGTGTCTACGTAGATTAACCAAATGTTATTTAAGACCAATGTTAATATCCTCAAAAACTATATCATCCACTGAACAATTCATTGATTCAATAATCTCTTGTCTTCTAACCCCCCACCCATTGTTAACCCTCTGGCTTATGTTGTGTTACTCCTCTGACTAGTGTTGTGTTTTATTTTGATATTTCCACCCCACCTCAAATTTTCTCTACAGTCACTCCAGTGACAACTTTCCTATAAGAAGAAAAATGAGGAATTGTGGAACATAAAACCATGCCAGGAAACTTCATGTGAAGAGGGATCTGAGACCAGGGAAACTCAGTGGGCACACAGTTCCCTACTAGACTCCTGACATGGAACATGAGCCATGCTGCTCCCTAAAAAGAAAAGTGTCCTATGGTCAAATGGACCCAAAATAGAGCTCCATGCTAAAGAGGTACAAAATGGCCCTGAGGCCTAAGCCAATAAGCTTCCTTTCCCAGACATTCTTCCTTGCAAAATGTATTTCATCTCAGGTCAGACCCTGAGAAAAGGGATATGATCCATTTTCTTCCATAAACAGCTAATTAACATGAAAAAAGACTTTCAAAGGCAACACAAACACCAGAGTAGAGTGAGACATTACGAAAATGACACAATCACAAGAATCACAGCCATCAGGCAAACAAATTAAGGTTATTTCAATTTCCTGGGTTACTTTTCTAATCCTATACACGAATCCTAGTTTATTCCATCAAATTTTTGACACTCTGTATTTTCATCACTGCTATTTCTTCACAATAGTATACTTTAAATCTAGTTCTCAGAGATAGGATCTGTAATAATGAGGAAGAAAGAGTTTCTGAGGAGTGGAGGAGAGTAAGAAAGAGTAATGGGAATTGCGTATGATAACAATGCATATAATACATGAATCAAATTGCCAAAATGATTCTATATTAAACAGATAATTGAATTAAGTAAATAAAACACACCAAAGTTAGGAAAAACATAGATAGTCAAACTCTAAAAAAAATTCTGTGTTTTCTGTCTGTCAACTTATTTTGTAATGGAGAACAGCAGCCCATAAATTGTGAGTTGTTCCTAATTCTCACTTAAATTAATGGTCGTGTGACTATAAAGTACTATTTAGTGGATAAACCAGATGAAACATCATGTATTAAACACACAATGAGTCAAAAGAAATTTTCAGAAGAGCTCAAAATGTGCCTGATTTTTAAAAAAATCTTTTAAAGCATATGCTGAAAAAAAAAATCACTACAATTTTTCATTATTATAATACTCATCATGATGGAAGAAGACATATGTCCTTTTCAGTTGAGATATTATCAGTACTAACATTCATAGCAAGTTATAAGCTTCTCTGTAGTTTTTAATATTTTATGTAATTGGACAATGAAGATTCTTGACTCTTATGAATGATTTCATGTCAAAAATTACTAAGAGAGAGCAACTTTCAAAAAGTTGGGAATATGGGATAAAAATAGTCACTGTGTTTGGCTTTTCTTATTGTAAATATTCATGCACTATGCATAAAAACATAAGAACTTTACAGGAAGTAAGAAAACAAACAAGTAAAAAATATAGCTGAAACAAAGTAAAGCTACAAGTATCCTGCAATGTGAATAAAATTAAAATATGCAAAACATTTGCTGAAATATTAGAAAAAATAAAGAGAACCATTTGTGTAAATTTTGCTCAATGAAAAAATGTTCATCTATGATCTATAAGATGTTAGATTCTAATTTCATCACTACCAACAAAATGGAGACCAGTGGAATGTAAGGCCCTGGCATGCCCACTCCAATGAAGTCTTGTGACAAGCCTAAAAGATTGGTCACAGATCAGATGTGAAAAGCTTCAAAGGAAGCCAGTCTCTTGGAATTAATTCATTGCCATCTAACTCAGAGTTAGCCCAGAAATGTCCTTGCAAACTCATGTGCCAAGTGTCCACCAAGATATGATTTACTATAGCTAAACAAAATTGGACATTGCTCTCTGACCTTTACCAATGTTCCAACATCTTAGCCAAATCTTGGCTCAGAATTTCGCAAAGAATGTTACCCATCCAGACTAATCGCCTCTGGCCTTGTTAGGGAGCTGGTGAAGGGAGTAGAGCATTGAAATTTACAGAATGGAAGTTGTTTATCCCAGGGCAAGGTCAAGTAGAATCCTCATTTTCAGTCACAAACAGCAGCTGAGCCACTCCTAGGAATTAACAAGAATGAGACTCCCAGGGACTTGTCTCTGCTAGCCCAGAAGATTAGCATAGTGGGAATTTTACTAAGGATGAGCAGGACTTTGAGCCAAGTGTGTGTGTGTGTGTGTGTGTGTGTGTGTGTGTGTGTGTGTGTGTG
>JADRCC010060217.1:0-10973 GCA_019843855.1 Hylomyscus alleni
TTTTTTTTTTACTTTGGACTTCAGCTCTGTGTTACTTCTCATTTAGCTATTCTGACTGAAGGTTTGCTTGATGGTCTTACTATTTGAAAAAATCCCTTTTATATTCCTTGTGTTAATTGTTTTGTAACCAATTGTATTAATCAGACTTTTGCTTCTGGCAATTGTTTTAATTGTAAGAGAACATACTTATGTTCTGTTGCCTGTATACTTGTCTCAACCATGGCTTGGCCATCCTGGAATTTATGCAATGGAGAGTGAGGCCAATTCTCTCTCTCAGTCCAAGCACTTTGTTGCTGCCCTCATATTGGGAATTCCAAGCTTGATCTCTATGCTAGCCTCTTTTGTGGCTTCCACCATAAGGTCCCTACTGCAGAACATGTTAACACACTTTGTAAAAATGTTTCCATTTCTCTTGTTACACAGTAAAAGATTGATGAACCTATATCAGATAGAATTAATGTTTTAGAGGAAACTATATTGTACATAAAGCTTAGGCTTACTAGTGCTTGTTACACTAATTATAAATGGATTTTAGTGGCTCCCTTAACCTATAATGGCTCAGATTATAATTGGAAACTGATTTTGGCTCATATTAAGGGTATATAGAATAATTCTCAGATTGATTTAAATATTCGTACTCCTCATGAGTTGACTGCAGCCATCTCATGTGCTCATTTACAGCTGTCTTCAGCTGAAAAGGTGGCTCCTTTCTTTCTCAATTCTATCCAGTCTTATTTTCCTGATAAAGATTTTTGGGTTTTGCTGATTAATCTAGAAATTACTGTTGGCTTACTTCTTATTTTTGTTATTATTTTTCCAGTCATTCTCCTGCAAGTAAACTCAGGTCTCCATGCTGTAGCTTGTGATGTCTGATATCTTCAATTATAAATAAAAAATTAAAAGAGAGGGAGATGACAGTGGCCCTGCAGCGTCTGAAGGAACAGTATATGAGTGCTTCGCTGATGGGACTCTACTGGGGCAATGCCCATGGAAACCCCTTCCCACTTGGCAAGGACCTGTGGTGAATTTGGTGTCATCTATGCCTGTTACCTCATTCACCTGTGCTACAAGCTCCTCTCGCTTTCACTGTACTATTTATACTCGTAGCAATATTTAGTTTCACTTTTTTTGTGATCATGGGCAAAGCTGGGATCACACAGACTGAAAGTCCTGTGGATGCTTCTGGTTTTCTCGATATTCTTTCAAGTGGTAAAATCTTCCTCTGTTCTTTTTGCTTCTATTGATTCTCCAGATGTGACCATTAATCTTAAATATTTTGGGGACATGTAATAATGTCCCTAGAGATACAACAACAGTCACATTGAGTAAGCCTACCACAGTTGTACAGAATGGTGGATCCTGCTTGCATAACTGTTCTGAGGATGCTATGTCTGATCAACAGAGACTTAAAATGAGGAAGCCTTGTTGAATTAACAGTGACTTAAAATGGGGAAGCTATGTCTGATCAACGGAGACTTAGAAAATAGGGAAGCTATGTTTAATCAATAAAGATTTAAAAATAGTTCTTCAAAACATGGTATCAGGTTTATATCAAGGAAGCTTGGAACAATGAGTATGCCTCTGACATTTTTTTTAAAAAAAGTATTATGCTTGGGGGATGCTATAAGATGACTGAATTTGCACTTACAAATGTTTAACTCTCTCACCTTGCATAACTATGTAACCGCATTTGCTACCAGCTGGGTATGTGCTCATGTCTACAGGACATGCCTGGCTAGACATTTATTTTTGGCTTGCTGAAATTGTGTTCTGAAGTGCAAAATAAGGTAGGAGTTGATTGACCCATTGGGAGGGGAAAAGGAGAAAGGGAAACTATTGTGGAGCTTTATGTAATTATGGAGCTTTTAATGCTTATGTTATGATTTCTTTTAATAAAATACCCACTGATATCACTGATCAGGTGAGCAGAACTGTGATTGTACAAATAAAGATGGTTTGATCTATTCAGGGGGCACTTGCTTGAAAGTCAACAGGTGGTCAGTGTCTTCACTTTCAGACACTCCTTCCCTGTCTCTGGACCAGAACCCTGTACCTGGAGCTGGTCTCCAGTAGAGATACCTTTAGCATTACTTCTGCTTTGACTACATTGGATCATTTGTATTTTCATATGGGCTTTGGGATTGTTTTGCTTTTTCTTTCTACTTCCGTGATGGAGTTTATTGGAATTCTTGAATTCAGAAAAACCCTTTCAAAATAGCTTCAAAAATAAAATAAAGTGGTTGAGAACATAAACATAATCAATGGCCTGAAAACATCTTAACAAAGAAAACTTTAAATACTGAAAAAAGAAACCAAAGAAGGCAGTGTAGACTAGAAAGCTTGTGGTGATGCATTGAAAGCATTGACATTGTGAAAATGTCTCTGAGGGTACTAGTTAGTTCAAATTGTTGTTCGTCCTAAGGGGCTGCAAACCCTTCAGCTCCTTGTGTTTTTTCTCTAGCTCCTTCACTGGGGATCCTGTGCTCAGTCCAATGAATGGCTGTGAGCCTTTACTTCTGTATTAGTAGGGTACTGTCAGAGACTCTCAGAAGACAGCTATATCAAGCTCCTGTCATCCAGCACTTGCTGGCATCCACAATAGTGTCTGGGTTTGATGATTGAATATGGGAAGGTTTCCCAGGTGGAACAGTCTCTGGATTGTCCTTCCTTCAGTCTCTGCTCCATGGTTTGAACTAACTAGTACTCTCAGAGTTCCCAGGAACTTAACCACCAAACAAAGAGCACACATGGTGGGACTCATGGCTCCAGCAGCATATGTATAGCAGAAGATGACCTAGTCAGTCATCAATGGGAGGAGAGACCCTTGGCCCTGTGAAGGTTCTGTGCCCCAGTATAGGAGAATGCCAGGGCCAGTAAGCAGGAGAGGGTGGGTTGGTGGGCAGGCAGAGGGGGAAGGGAACGGGTTTTTTTTTTTTTATTTTATTTCTTTTTCTTTTTTTTTTTTTTCGGAGGGGAAACTGGGAGGGGAGATATCATTTGACATGTAAACAAAGAAAATATCTAATAAAAAATAGAAAAAAAGAAAAAGAAAGAAAATGTCTCTAATACTGAAAGCAATCTTGTGGAGACAATTTTGGAAGTTTGGTTTCTTTAAAGAAAAACAGATATTACAAGAATGTGGGTTTTTTTTTGTTTGTTTGTTTCATCCAAAGTGTTGAATAGGGGGCTGCTTCAGATTGTCCACAGCTGATGACTTTGATTTGCCTCCTGCTCTCTAGGGCTCATGATTGTGCCAGCTGTAGATAGTTTCTGTGATTGTATGGCTTTTGAAATTCAGGAGACGTTTCAGAGGGTATGCAAATGCTAGGACTCCAAGTGCTGGTGTGGGTTGTTGGTTGAGTTTTGCTTGCTGCTGGTTGCTGTTGGTTACTGTTGGTCACAGTTTGTTAAGTAATAGTACACAAAGAAAAACCAAGAAGAAAAAATTACATATCCTAATGGTGAAGATCAAATTTGCTCAAAGGAACTCCTAATGAGTGAGTAGGAAGTAGTCTAATGATAATGTGGGCCTCTTTCTGACTCATGACTTTCTTCAGGAATCTCTCTCCTTTTCTGTCTATCCCCTTTTCTCTCTTATCTAAGGTTAGAGGTTGGAAGGACAGAAGAAATATGGTGGTGAAGAGTAGAAGAAAGAACAACTGACAAGGAAGCAAAGAGAGGTAGACAACTACAAATTCGTTGCTATATACTGGTCTCATATTTCACATCATGCATTGAATTAATAAAAATATGAAGACTCTAATGCAAGATCTAAAATTGATAAAGAAAACAATAGGCAAAACATTTTACAACTTGTACATAGACCAAGAATTCTGAAAACGACTTCAGTAACATAGGGAATAATGCAAAAATCTGAAAATGGGATTGCATTATACATATCCCCTCTAAAGAAATGCAACTCTTAAAAACAAAAAGACCAAATCATGCAACCAATAAAGGGCAAAGATGTTAATGAACTAAATAGGATCTTTTCAAAGAAATACAAAATAACTAAAAAATGCTTTAAAAATTTTTCAACTTCTTTAGTGATCAGAAAAATCCTAATTTAAACTGATTTGATTATCATTGAGAAAACAAACAGGGGTACATGAGATGACTCCGCAGTTCAGAACACTATCCTTTACAGAGTTTGGTTCCTTTCATCCATACTGGGTAGCTTCTAACTAAATTTGCCTTGAGCTGCAAGGGATCTGATACACACACACACACACACACACACACACACACACACACACACACACATCTTTTAAAGAAAGAAAATCAGATTTAAAAAATGCTGTCAGGGATGTGAGGAAAAAGAAACCTTTACACGCTGCTGATGAATGTACAGCCACTAGGGGAATCAACATGAAGGTTCCTCAAAAACTAAAAGGCAGCTATTTTTGAGGAGTCCAAGTCAGCATCAACAAAACTACTCATATATGCCAGATTATTTCTATATTCTTCACAGTAGATAAGATATGAATACAGGCAAGATACTCATTAGCAGATAAATGGATACTAAAAATTCAGTACATATGCACAATGGAATTTTATTTAACCATAAACAATGAAATTATGACATTCACAGGAAAATGGATAAAATAAGACCTTATGTTAATCAAAATAAACCAGACAACTAAAGAAAAATCACCTATCTACTTATCTATCTATAATCTATAATCCATCTATCACCTATCTATCTATCTACCTATCTATCTATCTATCTATCTATCTATCTGCCATAATGTTGAAATATGGCTGTGAAAGGGTAGGCACTCTAAAGGAGTGGGAGAAAGGAACTAGAGAACTTGTATATAAGTCATGAAAGCAGAAGCAGCTATTTGAGAGCAATTGGAGAGAAGATTGGCAAGGAAAAGAGGAGGGGCAGGAGAGAAGAGGAAATATCAGAAAGAAAACAGGAAATTTAAATAAATTGTGGACTGCAGAAACTACAAATAAAATAAAACAAAAATATTGATCAAGGATAGCCTAAAAAATAAAGGATAAAGAAAATAAAGTTTGAGTTGGACCATTTTAGTTCAAGATTGGAGTGTTACTAGATAGTAATACGCAAATAAGTAGTTTTGCTTTTGTCTTCAGTTAAGCTTTACTTATAGAGGTGAAGAATTTCTATGTGTATTAGTCTATGTGTATTCATGTATTTTTCATATTAAAATGATAAGACAGTACACTTTTCTATAATTTGCTTTCAGAGCATCACAATTACTGAACTTGTTTTTGCCTTTAAGTTCAGAGGAGATGGATGGAGCACTTCACGTTTATTCGTGAGGGAAAAAAATGACTTTAATGTAATGTTAAATCTGTTTGATGTCACAACCTCATTAAAATATCTGCAACCTGAGCACTTTTAAAAGGATAGTAGGGTACATGGAAAAACATCCCTTAGGTTATTCTATTTCCAATATCTTGCAGAATCCAGTAAACTAATATTTTTTTTTGCTGAAGTGTAATGCATATCTAAATTCTATGAAAATATATCATGATGAGAAGAAACAGAAATAAATCTTATAAAAGAATTAAAATTTATGTCAATAGTGCAAGTGATTGGTGATTGTAAATCAGCTAAGTAATTCCTATTGGTTAGAATTATGAAGGTGAGGGACCAGATGATGAAGTTGTTTTGGTATGTAAGGCAGTTTGGTTTGCTGTATCTAGAATCTTCCAGTACATTGAATTTTAAGAGATGGTAGATGTGAAGAGCTTTGAAAATGCCTCACTTCTGTAAAGATATTCTGACATATATGAATTAGCTCAACTAAGTTACTTATTTATCAGAAAATGTTTAGATATCAACAAAGAAAAAAACAAACTATGTGAGTTTGGTAGTGATATTGATTGTTGGTTGAAATTTCATGCTCCAGATTTTTATTAGATAACATTTTACAATGAAATATAGGCTTTTGTATTTATATTCTAATCTAATAATCACATAAAGGTGGAAGGCAACCTTCTCAGAAGTACTAAAATTCTCAACAAGTATGTTAGGAGGAGAAAAGCAAGCATATAGTGATAAGCTCAATCCACTTTTATCTTTGTTATCCCATCTGTAAGGCAACTATTAATAATATTCAAAGTTGATTTAAATATTCAGGCTGCTTTTTTTCTCTTCAAATTACAAATTCTAGTTTAAAGAGCTCTTTAACACCTTTGATATTTTAGTTTCCCACGTGTATTGGAGTTACAAAATATGTCTACTTAATGTGCACTGTATTCATTACAGCCTCTGGGAAATCAAGAAACAACAGTTCTCTAAACTAAGCTTAAGTATTCATTATTCTGAACTAGTGGCTTGACTTACTGCAACTCAGCTTTATGTGATAATAAAATTATTGACTGACTTGTTGAAGTGATTTTTAAATCTAAATTTAAAGTCTATCTGGTAAAAAAATCTTGTAACACTTAATGAATAAAGAACATAAAGTTCTCTATCAATTTTATTCTTAGTGTAGTATGGTGTACCATGTCTGGTTTTTGCACACTTGTATGAAAGTGCATTTGTAGAGGCCAAAGAAAGACATCATGTGGTCTTCCTCTTTCATTCTCCACCATTCTTTTGAGACAGGATCATTCATTAAATCTGGACTTAGGATGATGGCCAAAAAACTCCTAAAGTTCCTTCTGTCCCTGCCACTCACAGAGCTGAAGTTACAGACATGCATGCAAGTATATCCTTTTTACGTAGTTGCTAATATCCACACTAGAGTCCACATACCTGTGGAGTAATGTTCTTCCCTACTGAGCCATCTTCCCAGCCCTAAAGAATAATAACTACTGTGATTTGTTTTAATGAGAGATTAGAGTCAAGTAAATAAAAGTCATTTACTAACCTATACAAAGACAGCATGATGAGTTATACTTTAGAAAGCCAACCCTACTTTTAAAATTTGACCTCACCATATTTTGTAACTTATTCTTCATGCCAATTTATCACATTTTGGTGAATTGTAGCACTTCTGACAGAAAACAATAGTATAATTAGAACTTGGTTCAAATGTTTCTTTGTAGTTAGCCTAAAACCCCTGCCAACTTGTAAAGTCACACAAAATGATTAACTGGGAAGCAAATTGTGCCCAACACATTTCTAGTTGTGCTTCAGTTTATTCTCTATTTCAATTCATGCCATTGGAACACATCTGCACAAATTTCAAGAGTCTTGGAAAAAGATACTGAATAGTATTAAGCTCATTGACAAACATTACACAGTTTCACCAAAAATTAGCTTGGTTTGGCTTTTGAAGTCTCTTAACCTTCCTAATGTTGTAAGGCTTTAGTACAGTTCTTTATGTTGTGGTGACCCCAAAACATAAAATTTCCTTCATTGTAACTTCATAGCTTTATATTGCTACTGTTATGATCATAATGTAAATATTTGTGTTTTCTGATGGCTTAGATAGCTCCTGTGAAAGAGTCATTTGACCTCAAAGACTCACAATCCACAGTTTAAGAACCACTGCTTTAAAGCTAATATTTTGTATGTAATCAAATTTTCCATAGTTATATTCATTTATGCCTTTTAATAATAATCTACATTTTAGATTTGATTCTTTTTTAGAGCATTCCAGACTTGTAAAAAATGGTGGTATGTCAACGTAATAGTCTTTTTATCTGAGACTGGAGAGATGGCTCAGAGGTTAAGAGCACTGTCGGCTCTTCCAGAGGTCCTGAGTTCAATTCCCAGCAACTGCATTGGTGGTTCATAACCATCTAATTTGAGATCTGGTGCTCTCTTCTGGACTGCAGGCATACCTGCAGGCAGCATGCTGTATACATAATAAGTAAATAAAAATCTTAATAAAACAGTCTTTTTTTCCATGATAGCAAGCTTCCAAGAACTCATTTTCCATGGAAGTCAGTGTCTAGCAAGTGTGTCGTGATCAATAACAGTGCTCCAGGAACTAAATAGAAGAAGCGTTTCCTTTTTCTTTACTAACACTAACATACAATCTTTGGCCAATATACAATGCAGAATATTTTATCTTTATTTTACTGAAAACCTTTTATTTATAATCCTTTCAAACTAGACTGAGATATCATGCATGGATATTCCAAAATTTAGGATCCAAAACAGCATAAAATTTTACTCATCAGCTTTGGTTTTTCCTCACATCTAACTCTCCATTGTAACACAGTCCCTAAGTGATTAACCATGTTAGGGTGGGACATGTTCATATTAAACAAAGCACTACATCCTGAAAAAATTCATTCAACCTCCAGTCAATTCTGATGGGGGGGGAGGGGGAACCACTCCAATTGAGCCAGAATGTGGACGTTTCCAGTTTTATGCTCTTAAATGCTTGTTATAGATTAAGCATTGTGGTTATACTCTAAGAGGTATGCTGTAAATAAAATGAATAGTGACCTTAAAAAAAACAAATAAATTCCTGGCTGGTAAGAAAATCCTCCAAATATCTGGTCAACTAGCCATGGAGAATCATGACACCCAGAGGATGTAAGGCTCTACTTAGTCCTTATATAACTTATCTCAGGACTTCACTGGCTTTAATGTTCTACCGGATGAACTCTGATCTTCTGATGTCCTTCGTAATGTCCCTGGAAACACCGCACAAAACTCAGTTGTACCCTGATCATTTCCACAAATATTGCAAAAGTAAGGATTAAATTCAGCTTCTGAGCATCCATGTCACACAACAGATTGATCTTCATGCCAATCCCAGTTTAAAAACAAAAACAAAAACATGTTTCCAGATTCTGGGACCTACACTGGTACAGAGAAGCTCAAAAACATGGACCGTTTCACATTTATCCCTACTAACTTTCATCCTGGTCAGTTCAAACCGACATAACCTTCTGGAGTCATGGGCCAATTTGGCAAAGCACTTGGAGTATTTTTGTACTCAGGTTATTGAGAAGTTCAAGTTTTAGCAGTTGTACCTTTCAATACTAACTTCTGGTGCCAGTAATTAGCAGTTATTAGCAGGTTTTGTATCCTTTACACCAAGTACTAGGATATATTTGGAGAAAAGTAGAAGAATAAAAGTATATGGTTACATGCTAGTTTTTTAAGATTGGGAAAGGAAGGGGCAGGAGAGAGAGGAGAAAAGGAAGACAGGAATGAAAAAAGAAGGGAGGAAGAGTGAGGGAGAGGGAGGAAGAGAAAGAGAGGGGAAGGAAGGAAACAAGGAAAGACTATTTTACTTGATATAATGTAATGATATTAGTGATAGGTCAAAAACTGAAATTCATTACTCTAGATAACTCTTCAACCTTTGATTGCATGATAAAATGCACAGTTAATATAGGAACTGAGATTAGATAGCAAGCTCTTCTGAAAGAGTCAGATTAGGATGTACAGCCAGCACAACTGGTAGTCAAAAGGAAGGCCTGAGAGAGAAATCACTAACACCTTGAAGTTTTAACCTTAGATTAATTTAAATTAAAGATGCTAATTGCTATCTTTCTCATTTTAAAGGAATATGATTAAGTTCACGCTCATAACATAAAATGCATACACCATAACATGGTTGTGCACTATGACAATGCATATTTCTCTAGGAAATCACATCAAAATTGTTTCTATCTCTTTGTCTTTAAAGTTTCTAAATTTTAACCTTCAAACTTGAAAGTAAAAACTGTTGTTTTAAAATATATATATTGAGGCAGGGGGATCAGAAGTCCAAGAGCATCCCTTGTTGTAAAACAATATTGAAGCCCAGTCTCTAGAATGAAATAAAATAAAATAAAATACAGTACTATTAGAAGCCCCTCTAGGTATTTGATTACTAGAAGAATATTAAATAAGGTTAAATTCATTCAATATGATTTCCTACAAAAAAGGGAGCACAGATTTTTAATCAGGACATTTGTTTTTGTCTGAGAAATGGAGAAAAATATGTAATTGGGACTTCATACTCCACTCAAAAGGCTTTTAGATTTTCGTATCCATTTAGTGAATGTGTCACAGAACCATAGTTGATTGTTGCTTTTCTTTTAAACTGTAGATCTGTTCAAATGGCATGAGCAGAGACTGCCCCCTGCCTTCCTACATAGCAATAGATTTCTGCCACCTTTTTCATTAAAAAGAAAAGAATCATAACCAAATTTCAAAAGTCTTCATGTGTAATAAGCTGTCTGTATATGGTATATTTATAGTTTATCACTCGGTGACTACTAATGACGAAACGTAAGAGCTATAATATACTATAAAAGATTGTCCTTATATAGTCCATAATCCTCAGAAAAGGATACTATGGATCTAACGCTGGACTTTTTTTTTTTAGCTTAAGTAAACATATATAAAATGCCAAAAATACTATTTGATACAATTACAGAATTTTTAAAAGCCTCTAGCTCTCAAAAGTTGCTTCAAAGCATAAAATACACGTAGGTAGAAGGGTTATCAAAACACCTTGCATCTCTATCCTCTGGTAAACAAGGGGTGGGTGGGGAACTGTTCCAGTACATTTGGTTTTCAAACTTTGGATCTGCTTAACTATCTTCCTTGGAGTCTTTTGCTAGAATTGGGGTACTCATTTTTAAATATGTTTTAGGGTCTTTGGGGGATGTGTTTGCAACATAGGGCTCTCTGTTAGGTTCCCTGCCCTGCCGAGGCTAGAGCGCCTCTCAAAGGCAAGCTTGCCTGCGGCTACTCAAATGACTAGTAATCTGTCAGTGGCTGGAATTTATAAGAAAGTTCACAAAATCTCATACGATGAAGGACGTTTTCCTACTTAATAACAAATTTCTTAACATTCTTCCTGAATTTCTAAATCCATAGTTTTGGAAAGATATGCATAGCGGAGGGGAGAAATACCCCTGGGGAAAAAGCCAGCGGTGAGAGTATTGGGGACTTTTCCTGTTCCCAGGATCAAGAAGCATTTGCATCACGCTGGAAGAACTGATCTTAATTACTCTTCTTTACCCCAAAGACAACTTCCCATAGACTTGAAGAAGTGTTAGGAATACAATGAAAACCAAGGCTTATCGCTCTG
>JADRCC010060235.1:0-19118 GCA_019843855.1 Hylomyscus alleni
TTTTTTTAGATTATTTTGTCTTCTCAGTCTGTCCTAAAACCAAGATCCCTTTGTTCCTATTCATTTTTATTTACCTGAATCACAGCTGACCTGCCTCTTGTACTTGCCCTTGCCCTCAGTCACTTGGTAGGGCTCAGGAACCCTGAGTGGTATCCAGGGGCCTCCCTGAGGTAAACGGCAAATAGCAACCCTGCAGATCTTGATGTCACCCCTCTGTGCTCTCGGCCAACCCACCTGCTAGTGAGGCTTATGTTTCAGGGCTAGCCTGAGGAACCACTCAAGAATCTTAGAACGTATTGCCGGTCACTGTGTCAGAAAAGAATTACTGTCCACCAACTCCACAGAACCCAGAAGTCAGTTTCCTTGTGGAAACCTTGCTAAAGGTTGAAAAGAGTCCAGGAAACTCTTCGTCAGTATCGAGAGTGAGAAGGGAAGGTTCTAGAGGTGTACCTCTGAGAGGCAAGTGCAAGGGATGGAGACGGCTGGTAACAAACATTGGGTGAAAAGTGTCTGAGGTCTTGATTGGCCTCCAGGGCAATGCCACTCCACAGTAAGGCCAGCTGGTCAAGGTGCTGTTGTTAGTCTTCCAAAGCCAACAGTCCTTGGCCTGTGCAGCTCCACTCTCTCCTGGACATGGAGGGAAGAAAGAATGGCTTCTCATTATCCAGTGATTCTAAAAGCTTTGTTGCAGAAAGCAGTAGGAAAATATGATGCAGAGGAAAACAAAAATAAAATCTACATAAGGCGAGACATGAACGGTTTCTGCAGAGGGCTCAGCAGTAAGAGACAGCCTTCTTATTTCCTTCCATTAATAAAGCCAAACAGGAAATGAACAGAGGAAATTCAGGAAGTCAGAGGCCCCAGTGGAATGCAGACAGCCAGGCGGGAGGAGGGCTCACCTACTCAGACCTGAGGCTCTGGGCACACAGCGGGTGAGTCCGATAAACCTGATGGATGACTCACCAGTGTGGGAGTGGGTAGGGGATCTGGAGAGCAGCTTCCAGAGAAAGACACAGACAATCAGATAGCACGCTGTTGCTCTTGAACGAAAGGGGATAGCTCAGTGTCTGTGGTGAGACAATCGCTCTTGGGTATGTCAGTGATAAAAGCCACATGGAGAAGGCTGAGGAAAAGTGAGCTGGTCAACGTTTTACATTGCCTTCAGCCTTCTGGGGGCCTGAGAAAACCTCTAACCATGGCCCCTAATATAGCTAGCTGTCTGTCAGTATCCCTGAGAGGCCTTGATGGAAGCAGGTATCAAAAGGGACCTGCAGGTTCTGGGTAAAGAGTCCTTAAAAAGAACTCATCAGTCAGCACCTATACCATAATCCTGATCAATTTCAGATCCCAGGGCTTAAGCACTGTGGTCTCCCAGTAGATCTTAGATTTGGGGGTGGAAAGTGAGGTGATGCATGGGAGGTGGGGCAGAAGAAGAAAGCATACCAAACCCAGTTTTGCAAGAGAGCTCTGCATCCACACAAGCTACTACCCGTGGTTACTGGTGCAGGCTTGCACATCTGGGTTTTGGAATGTCAAACATGGGCAGAAAATCACATTCTTCCCCATTGACACTCTCAAGATTGGCAAGTTCATTTCTGAAGAGATGCCTGCCCAAGCCAGAGGTCAAGTACACATGATCCATGAGTGCCAGACATGATGTTCATAGTCTGAGAATAGATTCACAGCACCACCTAGAAAAGTCTCAATGGTTTTCACTTTCAGGGTCCGGGGTCCACTCAAGACAGGTCACCTACTATCTCTGATTTACATACTTAGTGTAGGCATTGTGAAGAAGGAAAATCCAGATGACATTCATATTCCCAACACCATGATTTTCTAGACAAACACCGAAGGAGATCTGAATTGGAATCAGGTGTTCAGAATGCCCAACCCTGCTCACCAGAGACAGTACTTTTCAAAGGGCCAATACGAAGGAATGAAGAAAGAATGGCATTTCCAGATCTGCCAGGAACACTAAGAAGATGGTTTTGCTGTCCAGCAGAATCTCAGTTTTAGGTCGTAGCTGCAAGGGATCCTGGGAGATTCCGATACTATGTAGCATCTGGTAGAAAGGATGATTGTCAATATAAAATACTTCAGTCCTAATGTCTTGAGATATCTAAGTATCCACAAGACCTCTATGGCGTGTGAACTTGATCCTCTGCACTTAGAACTGCCTGGCTTTGCCATTGTTAATAGCAGATACAGGCTCAACTTGTTGTGTGGTAGAGTCAGTACAGATCTCGACTAGAATAGTCCTACTATATAGTGGCCATTTCCCATACATCTTAGAGGATCAGAGACCTGTGGACACACCACGAGGATGAGATTCTCCTTCGACTTGAGCTGGGATACCAGGCTACAGCCAATAAGCACATAAGTCAGAAAAGGCATCGCATGCCCATCAGAGAATCCATGGCGCCCATTCATTTGTACCCTTTGAAGACCAGGAAGGCCTGTCAGCTCGAGCTCAGGGCAGATCTGTTCAGCCTTCCATGTAAGCACACTAGCCATTCTCGCCCTACGACTTCATGACTATGCCGTATCAGGAAGATGTCAGCAACGAGCTAAAAACTCATCTGACAAGGACTTGGAATACATGATAGCCAATAATCAGTGTACAGGTCAGAGAAGTAGTGTCAAGTCAGGCAAGAAGTCATAAGAGCAGGTATGAGCGCAAGGTGCCCGGACAGTTTCTCTGTCTGGGAAGGTGGTAGTGGTTTTTAAAGATGCTTCATCTCAGGCTAGCAAGATGGCTCAGTGGGTAAGAGCACACTGAGTGCTCTTCTGGAAGTCCTGAGTTCAAATCCCAGCAACTACATGGTGACTCACAACCACCAGTAATGAGATCTGATGCTCTCTTCTGGTGTGTCTGAAGACAGCATGTACTTATGTATAATAATAATAAATAAATAAATCTTTGAGCCGGAGCGAGCAGAGGTCCTAAAATTCAATTTCCAACAGCCACATGAAGGCTCACAACCATTTGTACAGCTACAGTGTACTCATATATATAAAATAAATAAATAAGTCTTTTTTTTTAAAAAAAAAAAAAAAAAAGATGCTTCATCTCTTTAAGGGGTCAGGATGACATGAGTCTCCCAGAGTCAAGAGCCATCTGATGTTATGTCAGTTTGGACTTTCCAAGGTGGATCCGTTGAGGGTTCTCACTGCTGTGGTCCCGAGAAATGTGACCCACCAGGAGAAACACAAGGGACTCTCAGAGTTCAGGGTGGTGAAAGTGAGAAGCCAGAACCACCTGCTGCCCTAGACCATAGGTCTGTCCAAGTGAATTTGAATTTGTCATTGAAAAAGACACAAATTAGTATTTCTTGATGTCATCAAAACAATGCTGGAATGCTGTTCTCTGTGAAGCCCCGCTCCCAAGAGCACTGCGGTTAGGCCTAAGAGCTCAAGGAGGCTCTCAGGAGATATGTGATTGTCAGCCTGCCTGATACCATCTATACATGCTTACTTATCTGGCAGAACTCTGCAGAAGCCTTCCACTTACGACCCCACCACTAGCAGCCTTGCTCATATTTCAATCAATAACCCCTAAATATGATGGCTCTCCAAAGTGAGAGCTGCTCCTGTCCCACGCCTCCCTGGAGTCATAGATGCCTCCACTGTTTTCAGCTTTACCACCTCTGGGTCACTGGTGAGCTAACCTCCCATGAGCCCTCACAGGGCAGGCTCCTTCACGTGATCAGTATGTTTGGGCCAAAAACAGCTGAAGATTTCCTGGAAGGATGTAGTAACCCACTGTTCTGTCTTTTTAAAACTTTGGTTAATTCTTCACTTTTTCATATTTTTCTTTTGAACCCAAGGGCAAATCTAGCTAACATGCGTGTCCTCTTCCACAGCCTCTCTTGCCTGAGAGTTTTGAAGCTTCCCACTGAACCCTTAATGACTCCTCCCCTGACTCTGCCTTCCTTCCCCTTGTCCTGGGAAAGAGGTCATGGTAGGGACCAGGCAGCCCCTCGCCTGGTGTAAAGCCTGCCTAATCTACTACAACCCATTAGTCTTAACTGGGGCTTTCAATTAAAATCACCCAGAGAACTTTGAAAAGTACCAAATGCCTGGTTTTTTTTCCCCTCCCAGCAATTAAATCAAGAACTCTCACGGGGAAGGCCCAAGGCTGATATATTTTTAACTCTGCTGACAGTCGAGGGTTCTAATGGACATCCGCCGTTAGGAAGTATACTGTGAGCCATGGTAACCCAGGAGCCACTGGTGCAGTCAAACGTCAGCTCACACGGTGAGGTCCTTGAAGAACACACAAGATCCTCCAACCCTGTTACTCAAGTTCACTCACTCATGGCTTCTTGCCTACTTGGTCTCTCCCCAGTCTGAGGCAGAGCTTCCCTTATCAAAGCAACTCCTCAGATCCTAGAGCTGTCCTCTGCCCCTTTGGTGAGCTCCCCCACATATCTCTTAGGTATCAGCACTTAAGTTACTATCACTCATTCAGAAAACAGAACTTTGCTTCTTTCTTTGAGTTAATCATTTCCTATTTTTTTCCAAGGTGATTCAGAAACCCAGAGCTCACTGACAGAGTGTGGGCAGCTGTGTGGGCCTGCAGAACCACCTCCCGGCTCCAAAACACGGCAGGGCATGCTTAGAAAGTCAGCCGGGAAAGGCGGCAAGGAAACTTGGTTTCTATCCAATCATGTGAGAAAAAAATGCAAGAGGCCTGTTTCCGAAAACCACCATTTGATTGATTGAGGAGCCGAGCAGTGCTCAAACTCGAAATCGGTTCTAGCCATTCAAGCCTTGTTTGTCAGTCGTCTGCTGGGAAACGTCTACAGGCTCGTTTTCAGAGCAGCGGGCGGGAGCGTGTCGTGGCATGTAGGAACCGCATCGGCAGCCACACCGGGGATAAGAAGTGCAGCTACACAAAGAACCCACGCAACTTTCCTGTCTCCTGGCCAACTGAGGCAGCACAGCAGAAGTAGGAGCAAGAGAAAATCTCCACTTTCTAAGAATTATCACCTTCTGGGGTTGTTTGTACCCTTGCCAATCAGCATAAACTCACTCACTTATTCATTCATTCATTCCTTCATTCATTCATTCACTCTCCACTTACTCAATAGACATTTCCTTGGACATCAACTAGGTGGCAGGTGCTGTGCTACCAGTCAGGGCTGGACTAATACATAAAGAAGCATGAGCCCCCAAGATCTACAGTCGGCTGTCAATCACATGCACAGACAACGAACGACCTTCCCAAAAGAGCCTGTGCCTTCCCTGCTTTGCCTTTCTCCTATTTCTTTGGCTAAACTCTCATCAGCCCTTTAGATCTTGAGTAAAGTGTCACTTCATCCAAAAACCTTTCTTGACATATACAGTGGGCATCGGATGCCTTTCATGGTTCCACCGTGCTGCAAGCTCATTGTAGGAGTTCATTGAGCTACTTGTTTTTCAGCAGCCTCTGGCTAGACAGTGACCTAAGGACTATGGTCTCCTCGTGTCTGTCTCTGATGACCACATTACTCCCTGCATGCTATGGGACTCAATCAGACATGTCCAACCCAAGATCCACAGGCCACAGGCAACCAACCACCTGCGACCCTGGCAAGCAACAAGGCAACCCGGTACAAAATAACAAACATGAAACATACATTTTTTTTCTGTCACCGGATTGTCTGATTCTCTTTTGTGAACTCTATGGATGAGAGCATCAATTTCCCACAGCCAAACTGTTGGCTGTACCTGCCTGAATAGATAACCGAGCAAATGGTGGCAATATTCAAAGTCATTAGTAGAGGGAAGACACCCAAAGATTCCACCTAGGAGATATGACTGCTAATCAAAATCACAACTGGAAAGCCAGAGTCATCCAGGCCTGGGATGTTTGGAGGGCGGAGAGACATTGCAAGCAGGAGGCATGAGGAAGAAAATGAAAGACAGAGGGCTGCCAAGCAGGCTGTATTGATAATGCAAAGCATGATGGAATGAATGAGGGTCACACAAGCAACAGTGGCTGGATGAGATGGGGCAGGTCCTCCCGTCTTCCCTTGTATCCATGGAAATAAAACCTGTAGATGGGGGAGGTGGGCAGGGGAGGCTCCAGAGCTGATCTCCTCAGAACTCGTGCTTCTAGCATGCGTAAGTGACACTGGACTACTGCGTCCAGTCCCCTGGCTGAATACCCTTCCATGAGCCATTGCCCAGTTCTGTAAGATCCCACATTAGGTCTCCTCTACAGTGAAACTTTTAGGCAAGTGTGTGTGTGTGTGTGTGTGTGTGTGTGTGTCAGAGGTTAACAACATCTGGTGTCTTCCTCTACCGCTCTCCACCATGTCGAGACAGAGGTTCACATTGCACCTGGAGCTCATCAACTGGGGAAGAGTAATGGCCCAGCAAGCAGCCCCTATCCCAGCTCTCCAACAGTAGGATTCCAGGTGTGTGCCTTCATGCCTTGCTTTTTACATGTCTGATGAGGACACAAATTGAGATACCTGTGTTTGCCTGCATTTACCTTTCTAGCCGTGTCTCCATGCCCCCATCCAGGTCTCTGTAATAATACTCTACTCACAAAAGGTTGTCCCTTATCACAAATAGGGTGTACACCTCCCTCCTTTTGATAGGCTCAGGCTTCCCAAAATCAGCCAGCCTTCCTCAACTTCTGCACTTTTGATGACATCATATCGCCCAGCTTTTTTCTCCCCATGCTGTCATTTGAAATGTTAATTTTAGCAATTTCATTAGTGGCGGTCAAGGTAATCAATATCCCACTTGGGCTAATCCCAGACCTTAGAGGAAAGCAGCTCTGTGACCCATTTTATTTTCTGATAGACTATCACCTGAGAGGGTTTAATCTGTCAGAACTGGCTAATGCAATCCATGGCTACTCTCTGCGTTCTGTCTCTGTGCCAGGCACTAATGCAGCCTGGAAACTGAAGATGAACAAGATGTGTCTTACTCTAAAGTGATTAGTGACTTGTGGAACAAGTTCTAGGCATGGAAATTGCTCATGAGGTGGGTAGGGCTGAGACTACCCTGAATCTGGGTGTCTTGAAATGTGGTCCCTCTACCAACAACATCACCATGACCTGGAAGCTCATCTGATAATTGCTTCCTTGGGCTCTTCTGACAGCCCTGCTGTATTGGGAGCTGTTCCTGCACAATTGATTTCGCATCCTTCCAGGGGTGTTGGCTGGGACAGGGGAGAGGAAGAATCTCTAGTCTGCACCACACATTATTCCCAGCCTCTTTCTCTTTCTTCTTCCATGGAACTAGTAACATAACCAGGACACATCAAATCCAGAGCCACAGTCCCCGAGATGAATTAAAACACTCTCTGTCACAGAAGGACCGACCACACCAGACACCCTCTGCCTAGAACCACAAAGATGCTTCTTGAAGATTAGCATGGTGCAGACCACACGACCCTGAACCCTTTCAGTGCGCAAGAAATCACAGAGGCTAACATTACCATTGCCTGCAGTTTTGCCCCTGCTGCCGAGGAGAAAAATAAATAACAGCATCAGCTTGAACAGTCAAATCGAAGGGACTATGGAGCTGTCTCCGTGTACCACAGTGGAAATGAGATGAGCGGAGGCAATAAAATGGGGGCCAGATCACAATCTTAGCCCTTGAGTCCTGCGACCCTGTGACTACTTTAAGTAAATTAAAGCTTTCTCTCTGGAGTTCAAGGAAAATGGATCCTGCCGCTGGAAGACCTCTCAGAACTCCTGGCCACTGGGGTTTTTTGTTTTGTTTTGTTTTTTTGGTTTTTGTTTTTGGCTTCTTGCCACCTGTCATTAGTGACCTATTTTCCCTGCTGTGAGCTCAGCCATGTCGAAGGCCCCTGAATCAGCAATCAGCAGTTTCTCCTCCACTGTGCTGGCTCCAGGCTGGTGAAAATGACACCAGCGTCCAGCGTCCAGAGCTGCCACCACCTACGCTCTCCGGTCCCCTAGGGGAGGGGGGGAGCACGTGATCCTTATAAAGACATCGGCTTTGACCTGAGGCAGCCTTGGAGAGCCCAGCTGTCATGCCTCCTCCAGATAAACCGCTGAACCTGGGATTATTTTAGCTGAATAAGTAATCAGAACTAAAAATAGTCCTAAACTGCCTGGGCTTTGTTTAAACCCTGCCCAGGTGGGAGAGATAAGTTTTCTTACTATAATCTAATTACAAAAGCATATTTTAAAAGACTTTATCCCAAAAATGCAAAAATAATTTTACAACACACCTATTTGGAATATGGTGCCCAATTAATCTGGATCTCTGAAAAAAGAAGATGCCGTCATTTGAATTGCATATGTAGTTGAGATTACCAGTTGTTAAAAGCAACCAGGAATTGTGCTTATACCTTCTAGGGATAGCTTCAGACATAAATCCACGTGGGAAAATTACCCATTGCTTTAAAAAGCTGCAAAAGCAAGCTTGCTGCCTTGACTATTCGTCCTGGAGCCACGTTCCACAAGAGGGTGCTGTCTCGGTCCATCCTCAGCAGCTTCTTGCTTGCTAGTCCCTTTGCGGTGTGCTTCTGAGAGAGAAGGCTCCGTGTCCTGCAGATGGCTGCTTCTGTAACCAGGTTCTGAAGACATTAAGCCAATGCTGTCTATGCATCATCAGAAAGCCTAGTGTGAAAGGCGGAGAACCAAACAAACCATTAAAAACCAAAGGTAAAACGACAAACTGCATCTAGCTTGACTTTTCTGCATGGGTGTTACAGGGTGCACATTTTGTGGCCTTCTGATGATATGGAATGATAAAGAGATATAAAAGTGCAATCTTTATAGACGCAGAAGCAGCTGTGGCGGCAAGCTAACAGCTGCATCTGGCGGGGGCCGGGTGCGTCATCTTCACAACAATTTCTTCCTCCCTCTAGATGCACAGCCCCACCCAAGAGTGCACCTGGCAGCCCCTCTGGGGCCATTTCTTCCTGCTCTGAGCTTTGTTTCTATCTCTTCTTTTCTGACTCAAAAGTTACAATGAGCACCTACTCATTCAGAAAAGATGGACCAGCTTAACTAGGAAGCAAAATGACCCTGCTGTGTCTGGATTCTAGGGAGGCAGAAAAAA
The DNA here is from genome assembly GCA_019843855.1 of Hylomyscus alleni. Taxonomy (NCBI): domain Eukaryota; kingdom Metazoa; phylum Chordata; class Mammalia; order Rodentia; family Muridae; genus Hylomyscus; species Hylomyscus alleni. The sequence continues at coordinate 9,037 of JADRCC010060235.1, forward strand.
GGCTTGAGATGCTGGGTGAATCAAGTTATTCATCCGGGATCATTAAGCACACAACAGGCAACAGAGCCCGGAGAAGACCTCTCTTCTGTCTCAACACACTCCCTTGTACTTAGACTCAGCCTCAAGGGCTGCTCAAACCCCACCGTGTGAAGCAGCGTCTCAGCTCTCTGAGATTCAGCCTTCCCATCTGAAAGCATAAGATAACAAGATAACAACCCCAGCACATTCGTATCCTGGGCACTTTTGAGAGCTGTTTTTATTGTTTGTATATGTGTCTATTTGAGTGTATCTGTATTATGAGTGTACAGGTTCCCACAGAGGCCAGAAGATGGCGTCTGTAGGATCTTCCTGGAGCTAGAGTTAGAGGGATTGAAAGCCACTGGACTCGGGTGCTGGGAGGTGAACTCAGATCCTCTGGAAGAGCAGGAAGTGATCTTAACTCCTAAGCCATTTCTCAAGCCACCTTCCTTTGGCATTTTGAGAAAAGTCTAGCTTATGTAGCCTAAACTGGCCTCCAACTTGAGACCCTCTTGTTACTACCTCCTGAGTGCTGGAGTTACTCCTGTGTTTGGGTTTTGCTACATTGACTGTTTTGAGCTAAAATAATAACATATTGTCTTGCTCATACACTCCTGTCATGGAATAATGTAAACATAGTATCCATTCCTATGGCTACAGAAGCATTAATAGAGAGACAGGGAACTCTGAGTTAGATTCAGTCTGAATTCTTACTGTTGTTACTATTAATTCATCTTTCAGGCACATGGATATTAAGTTTACTCTGGCAGACACTCCCTGGCAAGCAATTTGGGAGTTCTTGAAAAGATACTTATTACAGAATTCAGAATGTTAACTATCCTATAAAGACATATTTAATTGTGTAATTAATTATTGTGCATTCATTAAAATGATGTAGAAAAACTCAAAATAAGGCCAAGGAAAGGAACTGACAGAGAGGGGGAAAGATCAACACATGTCATAGACTGTCACTAAAATGAATGCAGCGTGCATAATACGAAATGTATACTAACTCTAACCCTGACTCTGAAGAATCCGGAATAGACGCTAATCAACAAATGTATTGATGAACTAGGCAAGCTGTGATCATAGAGGCTTTAATTTTATAATTTCAGAGGTTTATTTTTTTATTTTTCTAGAATAAACATATTTATTGTGGGTACTAAGAAAAATATATAAGACATGATGGCACATGCCTTTAATCCCAACACTCAGGCAGAGGCAGGAGGATCACTATGGATTTGAGGCCAACCTTCTCTGTATAGACAGTTCCAGGTAAAGCACGGCTTCATAATGAAGCCCTTTCAAAGAAGAAAAAGGAGGAGGAGGAGGAGGAGGAGGAAGAGGAAGAGGAGGAGGAGGAAGAGGAGGAGGAAGAGGGAGAAATGAAAAAGAAGGGAAGGAACGATAAATGGAAAATATTTCAACTAAGGAACTCCCAAGAGGACCTGTGGGGAAATTTGGGGACCAAAGAATCTTTGGAGGAACTCATCACCACTTTGGAAAATGAATCTGAATGCCAGAGACCCGCATCCTTTACCTAAGGTGACTCAAAGCAATGTATGATTTCTGATGAGCTCCATTTTGTTCACTTATCGGTGAGAGACATGAGTCAGAGCTGCAGCAGCTGTTGGTCTCCAGGCCACTGTACATAAAGAGGAAGAACTCCCAAACTGATGGATTATGTCTCGAGCCAGGGAGCAGCCAGTGGGTCACCTGGCAATGTAATGAGTCTGTAAGAGAAACCTTAAAACACAAGAATCGTGTGAACTCACGGGTTCACTTTGTGAGGTGTGGACAAGGAAAGAATCTCAAATAAGAGAAAAAGTGCTGCGGCAGCTGGCATAGAAATAAACATTGTCCATCTTTAAGAATCCCAGCTGCTCCCTACAAGTCTCCCATAGATTTTATTAGTGAGCTTTCCCCACTTGGCATAGTAAGTCAATGTGTAATAAAAATGCTGAAGGTCATAGCTTAAATTATTAAAATTCTAGCAGGTATACGGGACCTGGGTTGGGGAATGCATGCTAATGTCCTCATTTGAATAGTTGATTTAATACTGCTGGCTCCACCCTAGATCATCTGGAGAAGAATCCGGTCTAATGAAGCCTCAGGAGTGGATTCGATTCCCACACAGGCCTGTTAGCTTCCTAGAGCATTTCCCCCCAGCCCTTAACCCAGAAGTATTAAAAAAAAAAAAAAAAAAAAAAAAAAAGCCCAAGGGCAAAGGACTCAGTCTTCATCCCACTGAGACCTTAGCTCTCTGTCTCCATAAACCAGAAACTGTGGTTACTAGAAGAAACTGGAGGGCAGCTGTACTGGCTGGGTTTGTGTGTCAACTTGACACAGGCTGGAGCTATCACAGAGAAGGGAGCTTCAGTTGGGGAAGTGCCTCCATGAGACCCAGCTGTGGAGCATTTTCTCAATTAGTGATCAAGGCCCCATTGGGGGTGGTGCCATCCCTGGGCTGGAAGTCTTGAGTTCTATAAGAGAGCAGGCTGAGCAAGGCAGGGGAAGCAAGCCAGTAAGCAGCACGCCTCCATGGCCTCTGCGTCAGCTCCTGCCTCCTAGTTCCTGTCCTGTGTGAGTTCTTTTCCTGACTTCCTTTGGTGATGAACAGCAATGTGGAAGTGTAAGCTGAATAAACCCTTTCCTCCCCAACTTGGTCATGGTGTTTGTGCAGGAATAGAAACCCTGACCAAGACAGCAGCTATGTTTGGAAAAAATAATAAGAGACCAGCATCTTGCCAGACAAGAAGGATAAAAAAGATAACTTCAAAATGCTGTGTCACTGGAAGTGACTGAGTAGAAGGTGACAAATGACATTCAATGGCTCTCCAGAAAAGGGACTAGGGGTGGGACTGGGAGTGGAGGGAGGGAGAAGATGAGACCATAAAGAGCAGAGAGATTATTCTGGTCCTATTCAAGAGTATAATGTTTCCCCTTTCTTTTTTGCTCCCAAGTCCTGGTTTACCTCATCACCCATGTCACATTTGCCTGTGACCTTCAATAAGTTTCAAGCCTATGGTAGATACTAAATTAATTTGTTTCAAATAAGTAAATGAATAATAATGCCCCCAAAGAAGAAATGAGCAATGTGTTCATGGAGATGCGGACGATACAGAGCTCAGAAATCAAAGTCAGCCTTCTGGGTGGACTTGCGGAACAGGCATTAGACCAGTGGTTCTCAACCACCGACCATTGGCTGAGACCCCTTTGGGGACTGAGAGACTCTTACAGTGGTCACATACGGGACATACTGCATATCAGATTTTTTTTAATTTATTTTTTTAATATTTTTTTGGTTTTTGGTTTTTTTTTAGATTAATTTATTATTTATTTATTATAAGTACACTGTAGCTGTCTTCAGACACACCAGAAGAGGGCGTCAGATCTTATTACAGGTGGTTATGAGCCACCATGTGGTTGCTGGGATTTGAACTCATGACCTTCCGAAGAGCAATCGGTGCTCTTACTCGCTGAGCCATCTCACCAGCCCCCTTGCATATCAGATTTTTACATTGTGATTCATAACAGTAGCAAGATTACAATTATGAAGTAGCAATGAAAATAATTTTATGATTGGGGTCACCACAGCATGTTAGAGGGTCACAGCATTGGGAAGGTTGAGAACAGCTGCTGTAGTCAGAGATGACTGAGCTTCTGAGGGCTTTCAAAGGTGCAGAATCCCTCCTCTTCCTTGAGGTGAGTCACAGGCGTTCCCTTAGGTCAACTGCTCCATTCAGATGGTAAACAGTGATCATTGTGTGTTTCCAGTACCTCCAGAAAAGGTGGAAAAGAACCCATCAACAGGCAAGACTTTTGGGCAGGTGAACTCTGGGAAAATCTGTGTGAAAATGCACATTCAGCGTCAAGTTGCAAGAGGGAGGGAGGTTCTTCCTGTGTAGTGAATATTCTTCTGGAGAGATGTCTGTTTCTCTTTCTTCCATATCATTGATTTATAAGGGGATCATTGGCCCCATCCTGTTCTCCCAAACTAGGCCCATCGAAGAGACTCAGAGGGCTTCTCTGTTCACACATGTCATCCTCTTTCCAATAGACATCCGTCAACCCTGTACTCATCACCAGACTCCAGAGCGCACCTGAAGATGGGAACTCATCCTACCTGTCACCCGCAGTTGAAAGGCATCATTATGCTGGCTTTGGCTTTGGTGAGTGTTGCTGACAAAGACTTTAGGAGCTTAGCTAGACACAGGGATGGATGAGAAGGCAATGCCTGGAAGCCAGTTCTAGAATGTGACAAAGGGGGACACCAGCAGAGACTTGGGTCTCTGAACCTTACACGTATCCGCTAGTTAAAGGACAGAATGCTGTCTCAGAATCCAAACACCCAGAAAGCTCTCCGCAGCAGCAAAGTAAACTTTAGCCTCCAAGAAAATAAGGTGGCCCTTTTGACCCCCTGGAATGAGATGATACCCTAGCATGGAATGCTCTGCCCCAGAAGTGCTCGGGGCTGGCTCCCCTTCATCTTTGGGTCTGAGCTCAAGTTAATCTTCATTGACACCTCCCCCTGTATTCTCCCTCCAGTGTCAACCTCTACCATGACCCTGTTTCTTTGTATTCATGGTATTCCCCTGTCCAGGCTGACGTGCCCAGACTTGTTCGTCACCCTTATCCTCTGGTTCCACACACATGTTTCATAAACGCAAGGACAGTGCCAGTCTCATTCCCCATTTCCTCTTGGAGCAGTGCTTAGCACATAATAGGCTCTTGTATACTATGTACTGGGCTTATGAGCAGGTGAATGAGTGTATAGCTGAATGTGAGGTTGAAGGCGGCAGCGGAGAAACCACTGCTCATCACAGACAGAGTCTATCTCTTCCCGGAAGAAGAGAGGTTCGTTTTTAAGGCAAGGAGGGGAGGAGAGGCAGGAGGATATCTGCACCAGTCACAAAATTCTTTTTGATGCATTTCCTTTATTTTTGAGAATTCCATATATGGGTAGTGTGTGTGTGTGTGTGTGTACATTTCCTGCCTCATCCCATCATCCTCTGGGGCCTCTCCCCCATCCACTCTCAAGTCTATGCATGACCTCTCAGAGAATAACTGACTGTACCTGTCCAATTCGAGCTGATACATCTACAATACAATCCCTATGGTCAAGGCTCAGAGAATATCATCAAAGAAGAGGCAAGGAATACAGTTGAGTGGTAGTAATCAATAGCTAGACTCGAGCCCATGACTAACAATAGTGTCCATGATACATTGTGTGGTTCTCTTGGGAAGCTGAGGTAGGAGGATGGTAAGCCCAAGAAAAGTCTACGCTACAACGAGAATCTGACGCCAGACTGACATAGAAGACCCTGTTTTACAAAAGTATATAGTATAGCTAGATGTGGTAGTGAATGCTTTTAATCCCAGCACTTGGGAGGCAGAGGCAGGCATATCTCTGTGAGTTCAAAGTCAGCCTGTTCTGCATAGGAAGTTCCTTAACAGCCAAGGATGTATAGAGAGACTCTGTCTGAAAAAAAAAAAATACAAGCACACAAAAGTATGTATGTACTGTATCATGTACTTAAACCTTCCTAAAAAGGGCAGATCTTATATGTTTTCTTCCCACAAACAATAATAATAGCTAAAAGGTGTTGTCTTAGTTACTTTTCTATTAGTGTATAAGACCAAGGTTACTTATTGGGGAAAAAAAGCATTTAATTGGGGTTAAATGGTTCCAGAGGGTTAGAGTCCATGACCATCTCGATGAAGACCATGGCAGCAGGTAGGTATGAGACATAAGCAGGAGGCAGAGAAACTGGGAGCAGTGGGAACTTCTGAAACATCAAAGCCCACTCCAACAGGGCCACACCCAGCCAACAAGGCCACGCCTCCTAATCCTTCCCAAACAGTTTCAGCAACTGGGGACCAAGCATTCAAATATATGAACCGATGGGATCATTCTCACTCAAACCAACACAGGCAGGATTTAGGCAGGTGTTTGGGAAGATGATGTTATAAGTATATGTTTATGGGCTGGAGAGATGGCTAAGTGGTTAAGAGCACTGACAGTTCTTCCAAACATCCTGAGTTCAATTCCCAGCAACCACATGGTGGCTCACGACCATCTGTAATGGGATCTGATGCCCTCTTCTGGTGTGTCTGAAGGCAGCTATAGTGTATTCACATACATAAAATAAATAAATCTTTAAAATAAAGTGTGTTTACCCTTAAACTCAGCAAGTTGTATACATTAAATAAATATATATGATATTTTATGTTTTGATCATATGATCATATCTTAGTTCAAAAGTGATGCTGGATGGATGGATGGACAGATTGACAGATGACAGACTGTAGAACAGGATGCTTGGATATGTACAGTCAACATAACACAGAGAGCAGCTTTATCTTAACATTTGTGTGCAGAGAATGTAAATGAGATGAGTAAACCTGTGAGAACAGTTCATTTAAACTGCTGCTTGAAAAATTCTCAAGTAGAACACATCAGGGAGTCTAGCATGTGGTTGTTTTCTGTTATCTCCTTTATCTCAGAATACCGTAAGACCAGCAGCCTCCAACAAGGCGGCCCCCTCTACCCTCAGCACATGTTCTCTGATTTATGGCCTCTGACCTGTGCTGATGGCAGGGCTAGATGTCCATCCCTACCAGAGAGATCTACCCAGGACTGGTTCTCACTGACCTCCTCTGTCTGGTGGAATAATTAGGCTTGTCCAACACAGCTGTTAGACAGTCTGCAGACACTTCTTTATTCCCATGATGACTTCCACATATGTAGGGATTAATGGGGTGTGGGAGGGGAAGCACACTAAGAATGATAACACACATTCACCTCTGCATGTATTTAGTATGTTCAAGGCCAACCATGTCCTCCTTCACACCACTCACCTGCTTTTCATCTGCATCCCCGTCGCTGTATGTCCTGTGAACGAGAACAGGTGGTTTTCCACCCTTGTTTTATATAGGAAGAATCTCAGCTCAAAGTAAGTACATGTTGCATTCCTAGTCACAGGCAGGACACTACTCCTGTGTGGCCCTCCTCCAGCTAAGAGCTGGTTCTTTCAGACCTTGCCTTGCCATAAACAGCCACGCCTCTCTCCAAGTTCCTGCTAATAGCCATGCCTCTCTCCAAGTTCCTGTTTACCCCAGAACTCCCGCCTCCAGAGACTGAAGATGAAGATGATGATTGGATCATGAGTTGCTGATGGACTTGGGGGAAGGGCTTTGCTCTACCTACCCACTGGTAACAAAGGGAGTTCAATAATGATGGAGGACTGAAAACACACCATGCCTCGGTCTCACTTTTTAACTCTTTCCCGCATTCTGGTTCCCTTAATGTCTCAGACTCTTACTCCCATTCCTGAAGACCCGTTCGTGTATGACTGCAGGCAGCCACACCCCTGTCTCCAAATGCAGTATTAAAAGGCAGATTTTAAAGCAAAGGGACACAATGACACCTTTGCCGTTTACATCTAGATTGTTTATGTACATCCTGAGGAGACAGGAAGAGCTTATTTTACCTTTTCCAGGCCAGATGACTGTCAAAGGCTAGACATGGTACCTGGTACTTGAGACAATTCTAAAATGGCAAAAGAAGAATGGAGAGGGGGAAGGAAGAAGTTTCTACCACTTTACAAGGGCAAGGCTACATAGCATCCCCTGCCTCAAGTCCTTCTCTTGAGGATGATGTTATATCAAGACCCGCAGTACCACTAAGCATCACTTACCAAGTAATGTAGACATGGAAATTCCACAACCAACAAGGGCCTGGGTAAGACCGAGAGCTTTGTTGTTTATTTACCTCCCCTGACCCATCCCGGATAGCCAACTGCCTGCCCGGCTCCTATCAGAACTCACATTCCCATATACAAACACTAAAGGCAAATACTTCCTGAACTAAAAATAAAGAACACAGAAAAGTCTGTTTAAATCATTCATTCTTCATGGGGAAGCTAAATCCTGGGTGGGAGAGAAGCCTCTGATAGGTCAGGGGGCTGCAGCAGAGTGGATGCCTGCCTCCCTTTGATCCTCTGGGAACATCCCATGGGAAAGGCTATGGGGAGATGAATCAGGCTTCAGCCAACCTTCCCCTCCCTCCGGCTGTTGCTCTGGTCTCTCCCTCTACACCAAGTGGTCCTCTAACTCTCTCCCTCTCTTCCTCTGCTTCCATTGCTTTTCTAGTAAATAAAATGTGAGGACAAAAGTGTGGCTTGGGAGACAGAGTCCCAGCCTTGGTTCATGAGTAGAAACTTCTTCTCATTTGCTGCCATGTTAGGGGCTGAGCATCAGGCCTGTGGAAGTCCCTCTCCCCTTCTGTCTCACGTTCATTCCCTTCTTTATGAATTCAGTCCACAGGTGTTCAGTGACAATGTTAACAAGTCAGAGTTTCCCAAACTCATAAATGAGAAACTGTAGGGATGGCTTACAAAACATTATTACCAATATTAGGAACACTTATTTTTTATGTAAATGAGAAACTGTTGGGATGGCTTAAAATCATTAATTATTACCAATATTGAGAACTTATTTTTTCTCACTGCAAAATTTTAAAATGTACAGTCATAAACAAGGTATAACTCTTCAATGTATATAGCTCTTGGTTTTGGTTTTTTATTTATTTTAGATTTATTTTATGTATGTGAACATACTGTCGATCTCTTCAGACACACTGAAACAGTACATCAGATCCCATCACAGATGGTTGTGAGGCACCATGTGGTTGCTGGGATTTGAACTCGGGACCTCTGGAAGAACAGTCAGTCCTCTTAACCACTGAGCCATCTCTCCAGCCCTTGGTTTTGGTTTTTTGAGACAGGATCTCTTTACATGGCTCTAGCTGTCCTGAAAGTCACTACTTAGACCAGGCTGGCCTCGAACTCACATAAATCCCCCTGCCTCTGCTTCTGCCTCCCCAGAGATTAAAGGTGTGAACCTCCATGCTTGGCTGCAATGCATATAACACATAAAATGCATATAAAATGCATTTTATATGTTATAAAAACCCAATGCATATAAAAACCCAAAGCAAGCCTATAAGGCAAAAGCCCAGTAAGTGTATATTAACACGATCACTTTAATGCAATAGGTATTTTTTTTAAAAAATTATTTATTTATTTTATGTATGCGAGTACACTGTAGCTGTTGGCAAACACACCAGAAGAGGGCATCGGATCCCATTACAGATGGTTGTGAGAGCCATCATGTGGTTTCTAGGAATTGAACTCAGGATCTCATTACAGATGGTTGTGAGAGCCACCGTGTGGTTTCTAGGAATTGAACACAGGGTCTCTGGAAGAGCAGTCAGTACTCTTAACCGCTGAGCCATCTCTAGCCCAATGCAATAGAGCTTAATACAATAGATAGACATTGTTATTTAACTGAAATCGAATAACCATAAGCATGTGACTATGGTGAGCCATGTGCATGAGCAAGATTTCAATTCTGCCACTCTGTGTGACCAGAGCTCAGCAGGAATTACCCTCCCACACCTCCCTTAAGCTGGCAGAAAGCCACCATCAGAACCTGGTAATGTTTGGCTCTCACTTCCCTAATCTATGTGTCAAGTTTGTCTCCAGCTCTTTTCCCAGTGGTATGGAGATAAAGACAGACGGGGCTGGCTACTTGGCCCTGGGGTCATCTTAAATACAAGTACAAATATCAAAACCCAAAATTAATTGACATTGATCTACAAGTACTTTGGATAATCTAGAAAAAAAAATGCTTCTTTAAGTCTCAAACTGTCCTTGAGATTAAAGAATGGGTTAGTTGGTTGTTTGTTTCCTGTCAGTTTCTGAAAGGCACCATGTATATCCCCTGGAGGACATCATAGAAGCAGGCCATGTGCTTCTATGAAAAACTACGAAAGTGCTCTCAGCCTGCTACTGACAGATTTGAGGCAAGGAAGTATCAGGATCAGATTTCCATATTTTAGTTAGCAAACCCAGGTCGCCTTATGGACACATTATGAGAAAGGAGACTGAATGTTAAGGGATTACTTGAAGCCAATAACGGTAATCATACACACACACACACACACACACACACACACAGAGAGAGAGAGAGAGAGAGAGAGAGAGAGAGAGAGAGAGAGA
>JADRCC010060254.1:0-12275 GCA_019843855.1 Hylomyscus alleni
AAAAAAAAAAAAAAAAAAAAAAAAAAAAACCTTTAAAACATATTTAAAAGTAACTAATAGCTTCAATTTCAATTTTAAAGGAAAAAAATCTGGATGGTAGCTAAGATCTTTTGCATTGTAGGAGGAAAACCAGTAAGTACTATGTTAGAAGAGAAAAGTATTTTTCTGTATAATACCAAACTGGATTCTGTTTATTGAGCGAGAAAAATCAGTTTTCAATTTGATACTTATTTGTCATCAGGGAAACAATACTAGTTTCATACTTTTGGAATAATGAGTCACGATTTCGGAAGCTTTCCTCTTGGAACTATCACGGAAGTGCCCCTAGTGTGCTTCTTCCTGGACATCTTTACCAATGCGTGTTAAGCATCAGGAGACCCCAGTGTGCTTCTACCTGGACATCTTTAGCCAGTGCAAGTTAAGCATCAGGAGACCCCAGTGTGGTTCTACCTGGACATCTTTAGCCAGTGCATGTTAAGCATCAGGAAAGTGACAGGTAGCTTAGGGAAGTTATATAAAGCACAGATGTTTATTCCTTTGAAAGGTATTGTCTAAACTTGTTTAACCTCAGGTAGTGTGGTAATCCAGGAGCATTCAGGCAGGAAGGTATTATATGCTCAAGAAATTGGCCGAATTAACTCAGTTTTTACAATAGTACATGGAAGACCCTCACACCAGCATGGAGGTGTGTGTGGGGGGGGTCTTTCAGACTGACAGCCATGGCCTATTCTGACCAGAGCAATCAATCAAGAACTCATTTTGTCCAAGGTTTTGGGGACTTAATCAACAGTGAACACATAGAGATTAAACCAAGATTAGAATTTAATGAATCCCTCCCTTTCAAATGTCCCTTCACCTCGGTTTTAGCATTCTTGTTATTGTACATAGGTTTTTGAGTTTGTGGAGCATATCTGCATTGTTGTATCCTCTATAGAGTCTGCACAAGAGACTATTACTTCCCTGGGGGAGGATTTCCTATTGAGACAGAGAATGGACTTAGAAGTCAATATGTACCATCTATCATATTCAGAGAGAAAGGTCCTCTTTACTTATTGAAAAGATTAGAGATCACAAATAAATGTAAACTTTAGACATTCCCATTGTTCCATCCAGTACATTACGTATAGGTAATGATAAAATTGGTGTGTGTGGTGGGGTGGGGCAGGGCAAGCTGCTGAGCCCTGGAAAGTCAACAAGAACAAGTCACTGGAACACTGAACTCATAGCTGTCCTAAGGAATGCATGTCATTTTCAGAATGGACCCTCTAGGCTTACAGGCTTTGTTTGGAGATCAGCCTACTTTAGTGAGAATGGGGGTCTGACTGACACATGACTAGCATGGTGACTGGTGTTTAAATTTGAAAAATTTTCTTGTATATGATAATTTCCATGGTCTCAGCCTATATATTTCCTGGGGCATCTGCTTTTGATCCAGACTGACTCTTCCTAAGCCCAATCCTTGTTTTGCCAAGTCTCAAAGTCTCATCTCTAAACAGGAAGACTGTTTTGAGGTCTGCCGCAAGCAGGGCTCTACTCCAATACTCCATGGGAAACTGCATCAACAGCGACACAAAGGATTTCCGTTTGCCTAATACATCTGCAAGTCAATTTCATTGTCTGGTTATATTGGTTTACTGTTCTGAAGAGTATGTTATTTCAAGTCTAACTTGCATTGAAAAGGTCCCATCCCAAATATATCCCCTTATTGCGCAAAACATAGCTGCTGTTACATTTCCATTGAATTACTGTAGATGCAGTGGTTCAGAAGAAACTCTAGGGAGCTGATGGTTTAATCAGGCCTTGTCTAATATCACATAATTTACAGTAACATAATTGTTTTTCCATCAGATGGCCCTGTAATGGTATCTAATGGCTTTCAGCAGGAACTTTGAGGGCAATTTGACACAATCATACATCCGAATAAGGAGGGGGAAACCTATCTATTTGAGATTAAAAAGAAAACAGCTTTATATTTCTTGAAATGTTTATGATTTTGTGCTCCTTCTTAAGTCATTTTAGGTTACATATGAAACATATCTAATAGCCTTTAACTCAAACACATAGGCTTTAGTGGATAAATATGGCCATAATTAAGAAATTTATAGTACAGATACAAGAAATCCTAGGAGTACAGCAGCTGATGACCTGATCCTCTCTTCTAAAGATTATAAAATAAGAAAGAAGGAAAATGTAAGATACTGAAATAAGGGTCCCAGCTGGTGCCTTGCCTTTGCTTAGAGACACAGCTTAAACTTGTGTTCTTAGGATGAATTAATGGGACTTACGGCAAACCGTTTGCAGATTTGTGTTTGAATGAGCTAGATGCAAGGCCTATCATTGCAGCAGGTAACTTTGGAGGCAAGTGGAGCTGGGAATTGCAATTGGAAATCTATGTCGCTGGCCTTTCCTCAGAGGGACTGTGGAGTTTTAAAAAGTTCAACAAGTGACAATCTTATTTTTTTGATAGTCAGTTATATTCAAATACAGCATCCTTCTCTATGATGTGTTCTCAATACAAAGAATCCTTTCTGGTTTAGGAATCAATTGCCAAAGAATGAGTATTCCTATCTTATATAAGACAAATGAATAATCTTCTTGACACTAAACACAGTAGAGTTAAAGAATATAGAGAGTGACCATTTATCATGTATAATAAATTTAAAGAAAGTACTTAAATCTTGTATTGTACAAAGAAAATCAGAAATTTCTGTTGCTCATATAAACTTATTGTAGGCTTACTATCAAGAGATAGAAGATTGGAGCTGCAGGCAGGAATGGAAGCTGGAGTGTTGAGCAGGGATAAGTGGTCACAAATCACATATTTGTATGCATAGGTACGAAAGTGTGTCAGAGGCAGAACAAGAAGGTGGTTTCTGTGGGAATCACAGAGAATTTGGAGTACTACAGTGTTGTTCTGGCACATAGCACATTTTCAGTTTTAGGGAGCCCAGAAGGAGTGCTAAAATACTAAAATGGCCCAGGCTATGTCACAACAAAGATGACAACTTCTGAGTTCAAATCCAAACCACCTGAGACTTCTTATGCAGTATGACAGAAACCATAGAGAGACATTAGAGTTGCCTAGTTAGGAGAGGTAGATGTGACTGTTATTCCTAATCATGTGGTCAGATATAGAGTCATGATTGTATTCACATTTGCATTTATAAGCAGATAAAGCTTAGGCTGATCTGCTCATATATCTAGGAGTTAAAATTGAAACTTCAGATTAAAAAGGGGCAGAGATTTTAGAGAAATTGGAAAATATTTTAAACTCAGTTAATACGGTATACACATGAAGAGCCATATGGATTAAATATTGGGAAAGCCAGGTACAAAAATACTGTTAAAAATTCCCAATGCCATGGAAAGACATTACACTTTGCTCTATGGTAGTTGACAGCCTCTGAGAGTGTTTGAAGTGGACTGTCCCAAGGGAAGACAGGGATACTTCTGCACAAAGTTTCTCATTGTACTCGTTTTGCTTCATCTACATAGAAATGTACATGAACACATACAAGTGATTGAATAGTACAGTCATGACAGTAAATTATACTATGAAAGACCAAAGCTTCATCAGTCCATAGGCTTGAGTTCTGGGAAGAAGAAACTTCAATGGCATTACTTTCCATTGATGAAAGCAACAAAGCATTAGAAGTGGAGCAAATCCATCTCTCAGATCCAAAGAGCTTTGACGTCTCCTGGCTTTCTGGAAATCCTTCTCAGTCTTTGATTTTGCAAAGTGCTAAGCCAGTCTCTTGGGTTGGTTGGCTACTTTAAAGATAATAATGGTAGGTCATTATCTATAAAGAACAGTTAATCTAATTAAGAAATCATGTCTAAAAGGATGGTTTGATCATAAACCTTTCATTCATTTCAGCTTCATCACAAATAAAAAGAAATGAAAGAATAGGGAAAAACCATTGCTCAAGTTTCCATTCTGTGTCTGTTGAATCCCTTGAAAAGTTAGATTCACATTAAACATCACAACCTAGTTTTATGTTGTAGATTTTTCTCTCTGACTGCTTAATTGATTAATTAATTAATTCATCAATTTAGATTCTGAAATGCATACTGGTGATGGCACATTTAATGTAACTATTGTGTCAGTTTGTAATAGTATGATCCACCAATGGGTGAGAATGGAATCAAAGTTGTTTCTTGTCACCATGGAGATGGCAGTGTTCCTGAAAAGAAATGACCAGTAGTTGCAGAGTTCTGCTTTCAAATCTAAATTTGAACACTTGTCACCTTGGAGTCACTATAAAAGCTATTTGATTCTTCTCACCTTCAGAATATCCCTTAAACCACTGAGATAAAATGATAATTAACTATATGTTTATGTTAACTAAATAGAACATAAAATATACATTGAATATTGCCTTTCCGGTAATCTACAGACAAATTGCTTTGCTATTCTTTCTCTGTTACTTATGATAGTTATTATTTTGAATGCTATTAAATTTTATGGTAATATTATTAAAGCTTCTTTTTCTTTATATCTTTTATATTTTTAAGATTTTTGTTGTTAGTTATGACTGTCTGTATTGTATGTACATGCATGTATATGTGAATGTGGTTGCCTGTCAAGTCTGTAAAGTGGCTTGGGATCTCTTGAAGCTGAGATACAGTTGGTTGTACCATATGCAGGTGCTGAGCACCAAGCTCAGGTCCTCTGACAGACCAGTATATATGCTATGCTCTGAGCCACCTCTCCTCCAAATATCAATATTTTATCTAGTATTTTACTTCTTACTACCCTTAGAACACATCTAAGACAATCCATCACTATTTGAATGGAATCTTTACATTGAATACTAATTTTTAATAAAGAGAATACACAATGAATCATTCCATTAAAATACAAAATACAAAATATGAAAACAATAAAATGTTTTACCCTGTCTCCCAAAGCCAAGCACACTAAACAGAAAAACTCATCTTGTATTTTCACCCATCCTTCAGTCATACACATGTTTCTGACTAGTAATGATAAGACCATTTGATAATTTTTCTAGGAGGATCACTCACTTCTTCAATCCATTTCCCTTCTTTAAACACCAACAAGAACCTAAAATGTGAATCTCTTCTACATCGTCATCATCATCATAATAATGATAACAATAACAAAACAGCAATAATAATAATAAAATCTCAGCTCCAATAGTTTCTACTTTTACGTAGAAACTTTTACGTAGTTTTAAGCTCTCTTTTCAGAAGCCACTGGAAAGACTATTTTCCCAGCCTTGTTCTCGCTCAGTAAACTCTTTGTTGCCAAGTGAACTACACTGAAACCTTGCCTAGGCCCAACTGTTTGTTGCTCCTGAACTGAGCAGTGTCTTGTTTTTGTTGTTTATTATCAAAGAGGTAAATCCTAATAAGTACAGATTAAGGAATAAGTTAATATCTGAGGTTTCCTAACAACCAAATGGAAAAGGGGATGAGACTACGTAGTCGTGCACCAGGTAATACATAATAACATCATTTAGAAAGATTACCATGTTTGTTTCTATTTTCCAAGATAAATTTATTTCATGTATGATCATAAATTTTTTTTGTATAGTAGTTGGACAATAAGTAAAAAAACAAAGTTCTTTTACTAACGCATTTAAATAGTTTAAATCAATATATCTATAATGTCTTTGTAATGACAAATTTACTTTTCATCACAAACCCTTAGCACAAATGTAACTTTAGGAGGATGGATCATACTGTTCAGTAGTGGTGGTTTCTGATTATATTTCTTAACGTAAGTTACAGCTCAAAGAAAATGTAAGAGTAGATAGCTTGTCTCTTGAAATCGTCTTGTGTTCAAGTAAAGTTTTGACAAGACCTGGTTATTTGCAGTCAATTTGTGGAATCCCTCTCAGTCAAATGCCCAAGGCATTTGCGTTGCTGATTAAAGACCAGAGAAGATTCTAACAGACCAGATGTACAGGTGGCAGTGTTTAACTATCTCATGGAAACCTAGGAGCATGTTTTACAGTTTTACTCATTTACATAATTTCTCAAGATCACAATAGTAGGATGTTTAGAAATAGCTCTTTGCCTGTATGTTGTCAAATTCAGGGATTGGTGGGTGATATGGAGAAGAGGAGAGGTGCTGAGCTTTTGAGTGGGCATCAAGTAGTCAATAATAAGACTTTTAAGAATCCCGTGCCTCAAAATCTGAACATGTAAAATATATTCTGAGATATTGATTTTATTGTATAATTAAGCATTGTATGGTTATGATCAGAAAAGTATTATAGAATGCCCGATTTGATAATGTATGTTTATTGGGAGTTGGGGGGGATAGGACTCCTTTGTTAGCTGCAAGTAACATTATGTGGATGCAAATTCATATAACTTGGCTGAATGTGTTGTCACACTAATAGTCTATAATACATAGATTTTCTTTTCTTTAGTCCTTTTAAAACCAGTCTTAGTCTGGATGCTTAAATACTCACAAAAGTTTTAAACAGAGATGTATTTTCCTTTTTCCACTGTTTTTCTTTTCTCTAGATTTGTTTTGGGGGAGCGGGGTACATGAGCCATGGTAGACCACTCAGCTGTAAACAGAATCCTACAGAACCCTTGATCTCACTGGAGATGATCACTGATCTCTTTTATGACAGCTGTCTATCTGCATCAATGTTAACATGTCTTCCAGCCCACTAGCTAAACTCGGGGTAATAGAGCAGAGCATCCTGGTATGTCGACAGAATCAATAGGTATGACTGGGGTCTCACCTTGACCTCTTCCCCCACCCCATCAGTTACCTACCAGTGTTTTACAGGACTCACAAATGGTCTTTGTTTCTCTCATTTCTGAACTCTTTCTCCACCCTTCATTGACCCGCTTTAAGGCTAATTCCTAACTCCTCTGGGAAGATAAGTGCTTTCATTTCTGTTTTTAAACAAAATTTGCTAGTTTAAGAAGAAAGGTGAATACCTCAGGATAAAAGGCAGGGGCAGAATTCTGATTAAATACAGAAAGAGACATAGATCTCTTTCTATTATGGTTACATGACATTTTATCTGAACAGCAAGAGAAATCTTTTCTTTCTGTCTCACTCAAGCCTGGAACACAGGCATGTTCATGATTCTGATTCTGCAGCCATGTGGGCTTCCTGTGAATGATGACTGGGTGATAAATAAATTATATCACCTCCAATAATACTAAGATTTCTAGAGTCATCGACACAAATCATTAATGTTTTCCATCTTTAGGGTCAGATTTTGTGACTTTTCTCTGCTGGTTATATCTCTTCATAGGACATATAAAATCTTGTGTAGCTTAAGAAAAATATAGGTAGTGGGTATGCATGAAAACAAAGACTCTTCAAACAGGAACTGGAAAGCATTAAGTTGAAATATGTGTGAATGCATGGAACATGTAACAACAGAGTTATTTTCAGGGAAAAACTTGTCCTGTTGGTAAAAACCTCTTAAGTGCTCTGGGACAGATTTTGTTTCTAGTAATTATAGTCTATGAAGTTCAAGACAATCGTCTAGGTAAGGAAAACCTAAGAAAATGAAGAAAATACTCTTCCTAAGGGCTTAGAAAACTGAACAGTTATTAAAACTCTTATTTGAGATTAGAGAAGATAGACTAGTGCATAAATAATAGAAAATACTTAGGTATAAGATTTTTACCACCTGAAGATATTTGTTGAATCTGAAAGAGTCAGCACAAGGCTGTGAAGTAATAAATAAATACCACATGGTAATATGGTGAAAATTGGGGTTTTAGATTCACTGAGGTGCATATGGCACTGGAAACTTAAATGTTGGCTGGAAAGGCTTCATCCTTTCACAGATATAGGCATGTAGCATTGAGTATTCTCAAGCTCTAAAGTCAAATGAGAGAGGTGATAGACAGCTCGAGACACTAAAGATACATGTGCACGTTATGTGTATAGAGTTTAAAATATTTTTATAAAAATATATGTTGGTAGCAACATTTTTAGTGGTAAATATAAAGGATAAGCCAATATCTCTCACAGTCATTTAGAGTAATGAATTATGGCATAATTATTTTTAAAGACATTTTAATGAGGCTTAGAGAACAACATGAATACTTTCAAAAATAAGTCAAGAGAAAGAAGGCAAGTACAACAAAGTATGCACTATATAGTTTTATCTCTTTAGACAAAGAAGACTGCGCCATTTTGAACATTTGGAATGGGTAATGATACAGGTATCTAGGGGTGTAGTTTATATTCTGGTTTTTATCTACTTGCATATTGTATAATTATAATAGATTCTAAATATGCAGGAATTGTATGCTTATTTTTCCTTTCTGTAGATATTCTTAATTTATACTTGTACAATAACATTTAATCTTTAAAATATCACCCATGATCAAATTTCC
The DNA here is from genome assembly GCA_019843855.1 of Hylomyscus alleni. Classification (NCBI taxonomy): domain Eukaryota; kingdom Metazoa; phylum Chordata; class Mammalia; order Rodentia; family Muridae; genus Hylomyscus; species Hylomyscus alleni. The sequence continues at coordinate 8,353 of JADRCC010060254.1, forward strand.
AATTATAACTTTTTTCTAATAGATATTTTCTTTATTTACATGTCATACAATATCTCCTTTCCCAGTTTCTCCTCTGAAAAAAATAAAAATAAAATAAAATAAAATAAAAACCCCACCCCACTCACCAACCCACCCTCTCTTGCTTTCTGACCCTGGCATTCCCTACACTGGGGCATAGAAACTTCACAGGAACAAGGGTCTCTCCTCCCATTGATGACCAACTAGGCCATCCTCTGCTTTACATATACTGCTGGAGCCATTAGTTCCACCATGTTTGCTCTTTGGTTGGTGGTTAAGTCCCTGGGAACTCTGAGGGTACTAGTTAATTCATATTGATGTTCGTTTTGTCCTAAGGGGCTTCAAACCCTTCAGCGCCTTGGGTCCTTTTCCTAGCTCCTTCATTGAGGATCCTGTGCTCAGTCCAATGGATGGATGTAAGCCTCTACTTCAGTATTAGTCCGGTACTGTCAGAGCCTCTCAGGAGATAGCTATATCAGACTCCTGTCAGCCAACACTTGCTGGCATCTACACTAGTAGGATCTCATAAAATTACAAAATTTCTGTAAGGCAAAAGGACAATGGTCAATAGGACAAAATGGCAACCAACAGATTGGGAAAAGATCTTTACCAATCCTTTATCTGATAGAGGGCTAATATCCAATATACACAAGTTAGACTCCAGAGAATCAAATAACCCTATTAAAAATGGAGTAAAGAGTTAAACAAAGAATTCTCAACTGAGGAATATCGAATGAGAATCACCTAAAGAAATGTTCAACACCCTTAGTCATTAGGGAAATATAAATCAAAACAACCCTGAGATTCTACCTCACACCAGTCAGAATGGCTAAAATCAAGAATTCAGGTGACAGCAAATGCTGGTGAGGTTGTGGAGAAAGAAAGACACTCCTTTCATTTCTGGTAGGATTGCAAGTTGGTACAACTACTCTGGAAATAAGTTTGGTGTTCCTCTGGAAATTGGACATAGTACTACCAGAGGACACAGCTATACCATTTCTGGGCATATACCCAGAAGATGTTCCAACATGTAGTAAGGACACATGCTCCACTATGTTCATAGCAGCCTTATTTATAATAACCAGAAACTGGAAACTACCCAGAAGTCCATCAACAGTGAAATGGATACAGAAAACGTGGTATATCTACATAATGGAATACTACTCAGCTATTAAAAACAATGAATTTATGAAGTTCTTAGGGAAATGGATGGATCTGGAGAATATCATCCTGAGTGAGGTAACTCAATCACAAAATTACGCACATGGTATGTACTCTCTGATAAATGGATATTAGCTCAGAAGCTGGGAATATCCAAAATCCAATCCATGAACCACAAGAAACTCAAGAAGTAGGAAGACCAAAGTGTGGATACTTAGTTCTTTCTTAAAAGGGGGAACAAAATACCCATGGAAGGAGCTATAGAGACTAACTATGGAGCAGAGACTGAAGGAAGGACAATCTAGTGACTGTTCCACCTGGGAATCCTTCCCATATTCAATCATCAAATCCAGACATCAATTATAACTTTTCACTAAAATGTGCATGTTACTCAAGTTTTCATAACTTCAACAAAAATACTTGGAAAAAAACCTTGAAAGATAGCTTTGGGCTCCTAGTTTCAGAAATTTGAGCCCTTTCTCATGTGGATTCATTGATTCTTGCCTATGGTGAGGCAGAATGACATGACAGAGGTCATGGCAAAGGAAAGTTGCTTACTCTACAACAGCCAGAAATCAAAGAAGGGTTTAAGACAATGTTCTTCAATGGCATTGTGGTCCAGTGACCCACTTTCTCCAGTGGGGATGCTGAAACTCTCATGATCTAACTACCTCTCATGAGTAGAGGAATGTCTTAATTTCTTTACTGACTGCTGTAATAAAATAACATGACAATTGTAATTTAAGGGGTTAGAAATTTATCCTGGCTCAACATTCTAGGTCACAGTCAATCACTGTGAGAAGGAACTTAAGACAACTGGTCACATTATATCCATCTTCAAGAAATAGAGAACTACACATGTGCACATGCTTTCTTCTCTTTATTCTTTCTAGATCTCTAGACCCAAAAGTGGTACTGCTACATTAAGTGGATCCTCCTACAGCAACGAATATAATTAAGATTATCCTCCAACAGACATGCCCTTAGACAGCTTCTTATAGGCAATGATTCATTTTTATGTTTCTCATATGATTCTAGATTGTGCCAAGTCAACAAAAAACTTAACTATTACAAGAACCAAGTGTTCAACACATGAACTGAACTATATCTTGAAACCACAGCAGCGTCCAAATTTTCACTCAAAATTACAATATAATGAGAAGAGTTAAAGACCAGATAAATAAGTGAAAGAATATATCTTGTTCATGGTCTGGAAATTTAATCCTGCAAAGACCATTCCAGCTTGATTATTGAATAACTAGACACCTAATAAAGCATTAATATATATTGAGTGGGAGTGGGAAGTATTTTGAGAGGAAATTAGTACACAAGTTTGATTAGACAAACCCAGGATGGTTCATCTCCATTTGGATAAATACCACCCCATTGTCTAGAAAGATAAATAAAAGTCAAAGGAGCAGAGATATAGGAAAGTAGACTGTTTCAACTATGTTTGTGTCTGGGCGCAGTGGGCTTTGGACTTCACAATTTATGCCCATAGCCAATGTTCCCAGACCTATGGCCTCAGACAGAATCATGTCGTTGGCTTTTCTGATTTGAAGTATACTGGTTTATTTACAACGGTATTAAAATTAAACGTACTTCAAGGAACAGTTCCAACAATTTTTTGCATGAAAGAGTAATAAGTGATGTACCATAAAATTTCAAAAGAATAAGGAATTATAACTATCAACCCAATGAAAATACAGAATTTAAAGTCTGCTGGTATCAAATGTTGGTGAAAGTAGAACAATTTTGGTGAGTCAGGAATTTGAGAGATTTGCTCCACTTTCTGTTCAGTTTCTTTCAGGAGGAACTAGGCATACTATCTTCAAGTATGTTTGTTAACTGCAACTGATGGCCAAGCTGTAATTTCTGCAGAGATCTCAATAAAACAGGTGGTTGGAAGGATGAGTGATTTCTACACACATCCGATTGCCATGATTTCATAAATGTGATTTCACCTAAGTTCTGAGAAAATGGGACTTTAAGAATGTATCTATTTTCTCTTGGTTTGCTGATGGCATGCCTCTGATGGTCCTCATTAAACTACAGGCTGATACCAAGTGCGAAGGGTTAGGATTACTGCACAAAGTTCCAACAATTTGTAGTTATATAGATAGAGGAAAGATCAAAAACCTACAATGCAGTCCGTTTGAAGTGCTCATGTATACTACATACAAAAATGTTCTGTTTGACTTGTACCGACAACCTCACTATTTGATGGCACCCAGCAACCAAAATATTAACAGAGAAGTTTCATTTTCCTCAAAATGATGGATATAAGTAAAATAAATATCTATGATTCAAGGATGGATTATATAAAATTTTAATTAAAGACAAAAATGAATTTCTCTTCTGACTCTTCAGAGAGTAATTTAGTATTATTATACCTATCTGTCAAGTCAATACATATGTATTAACTAATTTAGGAATTTAAAAATGACAGAGATGGCCCTGTCATTATCTTCTAAGAAAGTCACATGATGGCCCATGTGTTAGAAATTAGCATAAAAAGTAAACTTAGAGTCTATCAGACTCACAAAACAAAGGCTAGGCAAATGTTATTAAGGTATCCAAAGTATTTTACATGCTTCAGGCTAGATCACAGTTTATATATCAATAAACAAATAAAATATCCAAAGTATGTGAAAAGGGCTGTTAACTTTATGACTGTCATAAAGGGAAGTGCAAATTTTCCAACAGAAAATGCCCTTGGCTAAATATTGCAGGAAAAAAAAAAA
>JADRCC010060292.1:0-15270 GCA_019843855.1 Hylomyscus alleni
CATGTAACAAACTATTGACATTTATCTTCAAATTTTAAGAACCGAGCAGTAGTACCTGGACAACTGGTGAAGTTTTTGACCTATCTCTATATAGTATGTTAAAGAAAGTTATTCATTTCTTTAAGGAAGTGCCAGAGGTAGCCTACTATGAAGAAAAGGCACGTACTTAAGCCACAGTTTTGGAGGTTCAGGAGCCTGCACCAACACTGGATCAGCTATGAGTGGCCACTGCTGAGTGTGTTATCTCATCCTAGATGACAATGGCAGGAACAGGCTCAGAAGCCAGCAAATGCATGGAAACCTAACTAGAATAGGTCAAAATACCCCAATCTATTCTGAGCATAGGCCTCTAATTTACCTAAAGACCTTCCAATTTTCCTCACCTCTCAAAGATCCACACCTGCATCCCCACCACACTGAGAGCCATGCTTACAAGGAAAATATGGATCTACAGAGCAGAGAGAAGCCATATCATCGCACGCCAGATGATAAGGCAAGTGGTTGACAGACATCCACTATTGACTGGACTGTGGGCAAACTTATCTTCCCAGCGAGAGTCTTCCCGCAGTGATTTTCAAATTGGCTCCTACACGCTCAGTGTGAATTGCTAGAGAAATTAGAAAGCCATGTGGATGAGGCTGAAAAGGCCATAAAGACTTAAAAGGAAAAAATGACCTGCCACTAGAAGCCTTGCAGGTTTGACTGTTGTGTTGCATGTTCGTCAGTAGGTGGCAAAGAGGAGAGCCCATGCCTGTGCTCAGTTTTCTGACCTATGAACGTCTCAATGATTAGAGCTTGACAGTCCTTGAAAAAAGCTACCTTGAAAAAAACATAAATCAACCACCAGCCCAGTGCCAAGGGGGATCTGACTGGAAACTAACTTGAGATGACCACCAATATGGTGCCACATAGGCCCTGCTGGCTCCCAGGACTGGGAGCAAGCCAGAGACTAGAAGAACCCCACATGGGATTTAGGACTCTGTTCAGGAGTAAGCCTGAGACATAGGACCCTCCCATGGGGCCACTTCAGCAGGATGAACAAAGAAGGAGCAAGCCCAAGATGACCACCAAACTGGCACCATGGGGTCTGGACAGAGAGTTAGCCTGACATGACCACAAGTTGGGTACTGAGATGCCCTGGGAAGGCCGACCATGCCCAAGATAGCCACTGCCTATAACCATAATGCATAAGCGAGCAGGGAATAGCGCTCCGGAAAACATTCTGGAGACTACCCTGGACACTCAAAGAACCTAAATGCCTCTATGAGGAGCAAGTAAATAGTGGAGAAGTGGAAAAGAATTAGAAAGATGTGGGCATCATGAGGAGAGGCAGAACTAAAGGGTTGAAGATAATGAGGAACATCCTGATGTGAGTAATTGGTGATGACATGTGGGACCATAGTAGTGTCCTGGCTAGGTCTGTGACCAGGGAACATGTCTGTGTCGGTGGCCCTAAAGTGGTAGGGCTATGTTACCACCAAAGGCCAGGTCGACATCCTTACTTAGTCTAGGCTACTGACCTGCAACATGTTAATATCTGAGGGCTGTGGAAAATGGGCCTACCTCTTACCTGAGTAGGATGGGGGAGCTGGCCCAGGAGGCATGAGAGCAGGAGAGCCGATTCTGACAAGAGCCAGCTGTAGTACTTAGAAGAGCAGCTCCACACACTGCAAGAGGTACAGGTGGCTGGCCATAGTATACAAGTGTGGGAGACCTGGCCCTAATCATTTCCTTTGTGACAGTGTGGAAAAGGGAGAGATACTCTCCACCCCTTTGTCCTTCTTCATCTGCTCAGCCACCTGTATGCTAGGCAACGACATCATCAAGGGAGATATCCCCTCCCCTCTATTTTGGACTTTCGTTTTGCACTAAGCAGGATAATTGATCCTGACAGGGTAATCAGAGGAGAGCTGGCTTTGCTCCTCAACTGCAGCCCTCCGGAGAGCAGGCCCTACAGCTCACCTGGGAAGCTCAGTAGTTCTAACCCTTAGGGTAAAGACATGGGAGAGCCACTCCTATGGAGAAGAATGTAGTTGAGATGGCCTCACCACTTGTTTGCCATTCAGTGATATTGGCGAAGGAGGGGTGTCACTCCTCTCTTTCCCCTTGCTGCTAGTGGCAAGCAGGAAAGCTGGCCCTGACATCAGAGCGAGTGAGTGGATCTTGTCCCTCACCTGCTGTGGCGCTTGAGAGACTAGACCCTGCTCTTCACCTGGGCAGAGTTGACCCTGAATATGGGGATTACAACTGAGCCTCCTTAAGGGTGTGAGAGCCAACCCTGCTTCTTGTCTGCTGGGCAGTGACCCGAACGAGGGAGAGATGCCCTCTTCTCTTTCCTTGTCCCTCACCATCTATAGCAGGCAGGAGAGCTGACCCTGGGTCATGAGAGTGGGGCTGCTTTGTGGTTGGAATGCTATGTTCTTGAAAAGTCTGGCTCCAAAATTTAGACACGTAAAGCAGGACACTGCACTTAGCCGAAGTCCTTTTACCATATGTACGCAATTATATCAGTCCTTGAAGTTATGCATGATAATTGCAGGAGCAGAAAATTGAGAAGCCTTTGGGAATAAGATAGAGAGGCTGAACTGATCTCTCCCCTGGGGCAATTAGCATATATTCCTTTCTTGTGTTTCCTAATAGTACATAGAAAAATAATCCTGTGAGCATGATGTCCCAGGAAATGTTGGAAACTGGGATCAAATATCCCATAGGTAGGTTTCTCTTAGGAAAGTCAAGTGTACATTTCCATTACTTAGAAGTTATTTGGAAAACTTTTATGAAGTCACTCTAAATTTTTGTTTATCTCTGTAGCATTTACTTTCTATTCACTTTCCTAGACCCCTCACCATACCTTCAGGGGAATAAATTGGTTTAGACGAGACTATCTATCAGCCAGGATGTGCTGCTGCCACTATCTCAGCACACAACCCTTATTTTATCATTGTAAATTAGCAAAATTAGAAACCATTTTTTTTTTGGATTCTAGACAATTACATAAAGGAGCATTGTGTCACCTGCTAACCCAAAGAATTGCTTATGTATACAGAAATAAGTAGAAATTATTTAACCAAGCCAAACAATGTACAGTACAAGCTCGAGTCCTGGGAAAGTGCAACCTGGTATGCACCGTGCTGGAAATTCTCCTGCTGATACTCATTTCCCCAGGTGATACATAAAATCATTTCTCCTGAGAGTTTTCCTTGTGTGTCATTACTCAGGGTCCTAAATTTAAGGTTGGCACCCACTCTCCAAATATCTCAGCGATTGGAAGAGAATGGCAGGAACCAAAGCTTCCCTAGAGTCAAACTGCATGCAGGACAGTCATGGGCATCGTGGATGCCCAGAACTGGTCTAGACAGGATCATCCACAGAGCATGGCTAATGCTGTCAGGCTGTCCAGAGAGTAGCCAGATCTTTCCTAGATTCTTTTTTTTTTTTCTACACTTGATGATTTTAAACTCAGTTCACCAGAACAAAGCCTAAGGAAGAACATCAGTCTGTCAGCTACTAGACACTCGCAGAGGCATTCACCTTATTTTAGCAGAGCGGATGGTTCAACAGAAGGCTGTGCGAACTCCAGTGTAAGCCCAAAGGAAATTACAATCTTATTGATAAGTCAACCGGAAATTTTGGCTTTGCTAACAATTTGACAATTTCTACTTGGAGATTTTAACATCATAACAATTATGACGTTATGATTCTCTTCCCAAATAGGCAATTTCATGTATAGTACAGCAATGTATATTTTGGTATCTTCAGATTTGTATGTTTTTAACTAAAAGCTATAATGTTTTATCACACTGTTGTATTAACTCTTAAGTTAGAAAACTGGAAACATAGGAGGCATATAGAGCAACCTATGATGTTCCTTCCCATCTTCCTAGAATCAGAGTTTGGAGTTTAGTAAGAATTGCTTAACACTTTGTGTTCAGACTACAGTGTGCATTTTGTTTGCCAATGAAAAAGCAGAAACACTTGTGAAATAAAGCAGAAATCTCTCTATTATACAGTCTCCATAGTGATTTTTACTTAACAAGAACACCGAAGGAATGATCATGTTGATGCTTGGCTCATTTCTGTCCTGATTATCCAAAATTTTCAGCTTATTGTTATTAACACAGTATGTGCTCCCTATTTTGAATTAAAATTTATTATATTTTTCCATAACTTTTATAGCAAATTTTAGACTACATTGGAATGACAAAAAAACTGCTAAATATTTCTGTCTATTTTCCCAGGTTTGGGTTAATTATATTAAAGAAACAGTGTGTGTGGTTTGAAATTGAATTAATCTCACTTCAATGGTATGAATTAATATTCAAAACTTACTGAGGTTACAAGAGTTGTTATATTATCTCCCCTCAGTACCATCATTGTGATGACTGGTTTTGATTTTCTAACTGATGGGACTTAGACTTACACAGGGAACACATCTCTGAGAATGTCTGTGAAAGCACTGTCAGAGGGGATTAACTAAGGACATAAACCCACCCTCTCCAAATGGCATAAATGGTCTGTGGAAAAGTCTTGTCTCTTATCCATCTGAGTACTTTCTTTGTCTCTAAGGATTCCATCCTTTAGGAGCTGATACTCCAGTATAAATCCCTGTGGGTAAGCCAATGTAATAAGTCATTTTTATCATAAACATATATACAGTCAGTTTGTTCTGTTCCTCTAGAGAACTCTGCCTAATAATATAAAAAAATAATGTAGCCCAGGATATAACCCACATAAGATCTGCTGATGAGTTCAAACTGTTGAGGGTTATTCTATTTAGTAAGTACCAAATTTCCAGAGTGCAGAATGGGCATTTCAGGATCAGGTGTGGAGGGAAGCAGGAGGGATGACCAGAAAGCCATAAGAATAGGGACACCAACCCACCCAGAAAACTTTCAACCTAAAATTTATCTTGTCTACAAAAAGTGCAGGCATGGGGAATGGAGTGGGGACTGAGGGAATGGCCAACTAATAGCCAGACCAACTTTAAACTCACTTCATGGGAAAGCACCAATTTCTGAAACAAAGATATTCTGTTATGATTACAGACAGGCATATAGTATGGCTGCCCTCTGAGCAGACGCCCAGCAGCTGACTCAGAAGGATACCTACACCTACAGCCAAACAGTGGATGGACTCATGGAAGAATAGGAGGAAGGACTACTGTCCCTAAGGGATTAGGAATTCCATAGGAAGGCCAACAGAATCAACAAACCAGGATCCTTGGGGCTCTCTGAGACTGAACCACCAACCAAAGAACATACAGGGGCTGGACCTAGGTCTTTACATATACATGTAGCAGATGTGCAGCTTGGTCTTCATGTGTCTCCAGAACAACTGGAGCGGGAGCTATCCCTAAAGGAGTTGCCTCTCTATGGGATATGTTCTTCCATCTGGACTGCCTTGCCTGGCCTCAGTGGGAGAGGATACTCCTAGCTTCACAGAGACTTGAAGTGCCAGGGTTGGGGATACCTAGGAAACCCCAACTTGATCAGAGGAGAAGAGGAGGGAGTATGGGAAAAGGATTTTAGAGGGGGTGACAGGGAGGAGGCAGAAAGCAGGATGTAAAGCAAATAAATGAAAAAATTAATAATAAATAAAACAAAGTTAAATTTAAAAAGGATAACATGATCCAGGATGTAACTCACTTAAGATCTGGTGATGAGTTCAAATTTCTGTGGTATATTCTATTTAGTAATCAGTTAAGCTCACTTAATCTTTGAAAAATATTGATTTTGTTCCATCTTCATAACTTGATACTTTTAAAACATGTAGTCAAATTTAAAAATTACCCTCATTTTGTTTTGTTGTTGTCGTCTGTTTGGTTTTTGCACATTGATGTTTTATAACCCTATCATTTTCAGAGAGTTACTCTTATTATTTCCAAAGATTTCTAGAAAGTATGCAACAGGAGTCTGTACCTCCCACACAAAGGATGCGCCTCTTATTGCACCTTGTTTTGTACATGTGTTCATGTTTGCATATATTCATTGTGACACCCATCTTGATGAACTGGACAAGACAGTATTTCTTAGAAGCACTATGACAAATCTATTTTGTTTCTTTTCCTACTTGATACTACATGAATATCCTGTTTCTCCATAACCTTTTACCCACTAATTTTAATTTGTATCTAGAAGCTTACTTGATATAAATATCATTATGTTGATGAATGATTTTCTTATAGTTCCATTATTTCAACTGTGTAGTTTAACTTCAGTGATATGGGAAATTTCTTTGTTTGATTAATTTATTATGTTCCTAATTATTAACTGTTAATTTTTGTTTACCAATTCATTTTAGTTTTTTACTGGAGCCATTTGGAATGTCCACTATTGTTTACTTCATTTCCATTTGTTCAACTTGTCACTGTAAGATACCACAGGCTTCCTCTCTACCTTCATCCCCTGTCCCCTTTCCTTCCTCCTGAATCTTTCTACTATTTTTGGAACTAATTGGTTATAAAATAGTGTTTCAAAAACCAGTATCCAGTAACTTACTGCTTTTGTCCCTACTGCTACCAATGATTTCATTGTAGAATTTCAATAAAAACTACATTATTTGGCAATCATTCCTGAATTAAACTTGACTATCATCCTGAATCTTGAGTGTGGACATGTTTGAATCCAGCACTTTCTGCTGAATATTAACAGACATTGTGTTGTGGTGAAATTCCACTGTCTAATATATGACACAAAACACTTAGACATCCTACACAGAGATTCACAATATATTCTACTGAAGAAAAATGTGAAGCCCTTAATATGGAAAGTAAACTTACTTAATCTGAAGGTGTAGGAAAATTTTAACCCAGGAACATGGCAGCACTAGTAAGGGATCACATCCACAGAACTTCTAGGTCAGTGTGATATTCATAGGATGAGATACCATTAATCATCCTGACTGGTTATAGATATATCCTTAGTACATATATTTAACCCTCAAAAGTGTAGGTAATGCTAGTATGTAGAAGGGAGGAGGCATATTCAAAACTGGCATACAATTGAGGGGGCATATTAAATGAGTTAGAAAAAGGTTTTGAAAGAAGGTAGAGATAGGATATGCCCAACTCAAATGAAAACAGACAGGAAAGAGAGGATAATTAAGATGGGGGGCAGTTTTACTGTGACAGTTTTACAGAGACAGACTGAAGGTAAAGACTGAGAGAATGAACCAGAGAATGAGAAGGAGCCAGAAGTAATTTAGATTGCCTGAGTTAGTTTGAGGGCAAGAAGAGCAATTTGGTGAGATTCCAGAAGAAGCCAGTCTGAGTCAGTCATCTTGGAGAAGAGTTTGGGTGGGAATGGCTGAGTTGAACCAGTCAGCAAAGTTCAGTAGAGCTAGAAATGGTGGGTTTATTCAGCAATAAGTCTTTGGGACCACAATTATATCAGGTAAATAAAAGTTACTTTTACACAGTGGCATTTAGATATTAGCTTAAGAACACTATTCCATCCTATCTGAAAAAAAAAATTGACCAAATAGAGCAGCAGGATGAGGATTGTTTGAAAATTAGATTAGAAAATGTCAGTTCAAGCAAAATTTCCTGTTCTAATCTTCTAAGAGTTATCTTGCTTAGTGAGCTGTTGCATATAGGCTATCTCTAATCTGATTCTTTGGGTTGAGAACCTAGCAGAGTTGGTAATACTGCCATCATAAACTCACTGAAAACTGATAATGGACTAGTTATTTGCAGTCACACCCAAATCTCTCTGCCTCTGTCTCTCTCCAACCTGATACTTGCTCAGAGTTACAGGAAACATAAATGTACTGACATTTTTTTTTGTCTTCTCTTATAAAATTCTCTGACTTGCAGACATTCATCTTCTTGAAATCAGGACCTCGCATTTATAATTTTATTTAATTTATTTTTTCTAGGAGATGACAGAAACAGTTTCTAAAATAGCATTCAGAATTCTTAAAGATAAGCATCCATTTAGCAAATATAATAAATGGAAGACTATATTTTTAACACAAAGGTTACAAAATAACTTTGATTTGTCTGATGTAAATGTGCTTTCAGAGTCTTATTCTTGAATAAGCTCACCCTTTCTGGCTCTTTCTGAACTTTGGTTGGCTGGTTCAACTCAGCCATTCTGGCTCAAACTCCTCTCTACAAGCTAACTAACTCCATCTGACTACTCTCCATTTTTCACTAAATTGCTCAGCTTAGCCTAAAACTAACTGTCAATCTATTCTAATATTGTGGTTCCTTCTTATTTGTTGACTTCAACTGTCTCTGCTGACCTATGCTGAACTGTATGAACTCACAAACTCAACAAATTCAACTCCAGTGCACTTCACTCAAGGCACCAACTCCCAACTGACTGACCTCACTCTCTGTGATGCTCTTAGGTAGCTTCTTTTTGTTGTGCTGCTCTGATGAGAGTTGGGCTTATCATATTGTATGGAGTCTAGCCTTCTCAAAGATAATTCTCCCATTTTGCTCTCCCACTTTGTTAACAGGATCAATCCAGGCTCACATTTTCAGGCTTGGGGATCTGCTCGTACCTTCATCCTCCAAATATTTTCTTAATTATCTGCTCAACCAATAAAATAATGCAAAACTTGCTGTTTTCTTAACCACAGTGCCTGAATTGTAAAAATATATAGTCAAAATATATTTCCTGACAAGTCCTCATTAACTGCATCTTCCTTTGTTCCCTTATCACCTTGAGCTCTGGATCAAATATCTAGGAGGATAAATTGAGAGGTTTTAATTCTGGACTGAATGTCTAAGGGGATGAGTTAAGGACCTTGAATCCAGGTGTCCTAGAATAGGAACAGACTTCAACAGATACTCTCTTGCTTAATTATTAATGTTACCTATGAATGGATGAACCTTAAGCTCACTCAAGCCCACCATGTTTTGTAATTGCACCTTTAAATATAGAATACAACTTACCCTTGTAATGAGGTTCAAATTCTGAACTGACCTCCTCCCTGAAACCTTAGAAATTAATCATTTATTTATTTTTATTTATTCACTTTGCAACCCAGTATCAGCCATTCCTCTCCTCCCAGTACACCATCATACAAATCCTCCTTCCATTCCACCCTACCCTCCTGTTTTGAAAAAGGGAAGCCCCACTCTGGGTGTTATCCTTAATTAACACCCTCTCCTCCACCCCAAGTAACCCTCAAAGAGGAGGGATATTTTTATCAACCCAGGGCCAACTCTTGGACCTTCAACAAACTGATGTACTGATGATCAGCTGAGCTGGCAGACAATAGTCCATGGGTCTACTGAATCTACATCATATCCCTGGACCAAGGGCAGAACTGTGAACCTCAGAATAAGTACTATTACTCATTCTTTCATAATCATTTCTGTCTATATCCCTAGTGGGAAGAGGTTTATTGCATAAATTAAGAGCTCAGATTATCTTCCAAGAAGAGAGGAATGTAGTAAATTTTCTAACTAGATCCCTTTCCAATATCTGTCTTCTTACCTCTTCTCTCCTACAGACAAATATCAGGATCAAATGTATGGGCAGGATCTAATCTCTGAGGGACAGCAAAACATATGGATACCTGTCTTCCTAAGGCTGAGACCCTGGGTAGACACAATCCCTGTCAAAGTATATCCCACATCAGTGGAAGCAAAAGCTAACATCACTAAACATATTTCCCATCTGATGGATGGCTGAGATCTTAGACTCTTTCCAGTTCCCATGGAATATTCTCTGTTGTCAGTCTGCAAGCCTGGTACCAATGGTTATCGCCCAGTACAGGATCTCTGAGAAATAAACAAAAGGACCAAGGATATTCAACCCACTCTTCCAAACCCATATAACCTCTTCAGTGTGCTCAACCCCCAGACCCAGATGCAAATTTACACTGTCCTGGACCTCAAGGATGCCTTTATTTAGCATTCCTTTACTCACACAGAACTCACCCTGCTTTGCCATTCAATGGGCCAATTTGACTTCCAAGGTTTAATGGGCACCTAACTTGGACTTGTCTGCCTCAAGAATTTAAGAATTCTCCAACCCTCATTGATGAGGCCTTACATGCAGACTTGTATCAATTTTGATCAATTTCCTTGGGTTTCATTTTACAATATCTAATGACCTCCTGATTACAGCAACCAACAAAAGAGATGGCAAAGATGCCACTGAAGAATTTCTCAAGACCCTGTGGTACCTGGGGTGCCTTGTGTCCATGAGGAAGGCTCAACTCTGCACTCATAAGCCATTGACTTGGGGAATGAACTTCATGATTGTGTGAGATCCCTGTCAATATCCCCCAAACAGTCCATCCTCTGGATCCCCACACCCATTAGGAATAAATAAGTATGAGAGTTCTTGGTAATGAAGGGCTACTACCAACTCTTGATTCCTGATTTGCAGAATTGGCAAAAATGATATTTGAAGTCACAAAGGGGCTGGAAGATAAGCCCTCCCCCACCCTGCTGCCCTAATAGAAAAATAGGAAAAGGTTTTCATAACCGTAAAACAAGATATGCTGTCAGTACCAGTCTTGGCCTTGCCAGATACCTCCAAATCCTTTCATTTCTTTGTGGCCCAATAAAATGGGGTGGCAAAAATCGTGTCACTCAAGGCTTAATACCATGGAATTGGCACATATTTATCTAGAAATTGGACCTGGTGGCTGAGGTTGGCTGTCAAGTTTGAGAATCATTGCTGCCACTACACTGCTAAAAATAGATTTAGATAATTTGAATCTAGAGCAAAATCTTATCAATATGGCCCACATGCCATCAAGCATTTATTGAAAGGCACCCCAACCCCACTATCACACAACCAGGCTCTTTTACTGAACCAACCTGTGGTTTGAATATGCTGGGACCAGGGAGTAGCACTCTTAGGAGGTGTGGTCTTGTTAGATTATGCATGGTCTTCTTGGAGAAAGTGTGTCAGTAAGGTGGTGGGCTTTAAGACGTTCCTTGTAGTCATGTGGGAGACAGCCTTCTCATGTCTATCTTTGGATCAGACATCTGCCAGAGTGCTGCTAAGCTCTTGATGATAATGGACTGAACCTTTGAACTTCTAAGCCAGCCCCAATTAAATGTTGTCCCTTATAAGAGTTGCCTTGTATCTTCACAGTAATGCAAACCCTAACTAAGACAAAACCTGAGGTAACTTTTGCCCAGCTAGCACTCCTCAATCTCATGTCACTACTTCCAGAGACTCCCACAGGTTCATTATGTGATGGTTTAGAGAAAATTGCACACATGCACAGGCTAGAGGCCAATTTAACAGATGTGCTTCCAGAATCTCCCAGTCTGAAGATATTCATGAAAAGTAGTAGTTTCCTGGAGGGAGGAAAAGGCTAGCTAGGTGGCTGTGGTGATACTAGAAAAATGGTTCTGAGGACACTCATTCCAGGTACATCATCTCAAAAAGATGAATTCATACCCCTAGCCTAGGCCTTGAATCTGGAAAAAATAAAGCTATCAATATCTACACAGGCAGCTCATATGCCTTTGCCACCCTCCACAGGGACATATACAGGAAGAAAGGTCTCCTTATGGCTTACGGAAAAGTAATGGAGAGCATATTAGAGATCCTAAGAGTTCTCTTTGCCCTATGAGACATGAAAATCGTTTCTGTGACATATAACACAGGAAACCAGAAAGAGAATTCCAAGGAATAGAGGAAGCTGAAAGCAGTATAAGAGCAGACCTGGCAGTCAAGCAGGTGACTAGAACAGAACAGATAATAGAACTTTTGGCTTTCCCAATCCCAACATTGCCTGAAACACCAACCAATTCAGAGGAAGATGGCTAATTCTTCCAAAGACTCTTTAACACTTCTACTGAAGAGAGCTAGAAGGTCACCACAGTTAACAGAATCATTCTGTCCCACCTTGTGTACACTTTTGTGGGCTTGAATGCCGGAGGCTTCCCATGGAGATCTCTGGCCCAGCTTGGTGTAGGAGCCCTTGCAAAAGGAATTGAGCAAGTACAGGCGAGGCTGGGCCTACAGGTCAACAAGCCAGTGAGGAGTGCAATACAGCTTCAGGTCACGTTTTGGAAGGGCAAATCTTTTCCCAAGTGTTACAGCTCTTAGGACAAAAGGCTCAGACAATGGAGTAGATCTTTCACAAGCATTGCTTCCCTGGATACGATATAAATATACAGTTATGGGGGCCATTCAGATTTCCGCACAGTTATCTCTCATTGGTTTGGGCTGAGAATCTTTATTTGCATGTAAGAGGGCTTGACGAAAATTACACACCTCTCCTGCTGGGGCATTGTGAGGGGTTTGGGCTGAAATCTGAGCTATCATCTCAGGAGCAATCGCAGAATGCCTTGTGAACAAATTTACTATGCTCAGTGACTGCTCCAGGGTTCTAAGATGAACAAATTTTATGCTTATGCTCTAAAGTCAAGAATTGACAAGTGGGAATTCATAAAATTATAAAGGTTCCATAATGCACAGAACACTGTCAATAGGACAAAATGGCAATCAACAGATTGGGAAAAGATCTTTACCAATAGAGGGCTAATATCCAAAATATGCAAAGAACTCAAAATGTTAGATTCCAGAGATTCAAATTACCTTATTAAAATTAGGGTACAGAACTAAACAAAGAATTCTCAACTGAGGTATGCAGAATGGCTCAGAAGCACCTAATGAAATATTCAACATGCTTAGACATCAGGGAAATGCAAATCAAAACAACCCTTAGATTCCACCTCACACAAGTCAGAATAGCTAAGATCAAAAACTCAGGTAACAGTAGATGCTGGCAAGGATGTGGAGAAAGAAGAATACTTCTCCATTGCTGGTAGAATTGCAAGTTCATATAACAGCTCTGGAAATCAGTCTGTCAGTAACTCAGAAAATTGGACATAGTATTACCTGAAGACACAGCTATACCATTCCTGGGCATGTACACAAAAGATGCTCCAACCTATAATAAGGACACATGCTCCGCTATGTTCATAGCAGCCTTATTTATAATAGTCAGAAACTAAAAACAACCCAAATGTCGTGCAATAGAGGAATGGATACAGAAAATGTGGTACATCTACTCAATGGAGTACTACTCAGCTATTAAAAACAATGAATTTATGAAATGGTTGGATCTGGAGATTATCATCCTGAGTGAGGTAACCCAATCACAAAAGAACATACATGGAATGCACTATCTGATAAGTGGATATTAACCTAGAAGATCAGAATTCACAAAGTACAATCCACAAACCACAAGAAACTCAAGAAGAATTAATGCCAAAATGTGGATATTTCATTCCTTCTTAGAAGGGAGAACAAAATACCCATCAAAGGAGTTGCAGAGACTAACTATGGAGCAGAGACTGAAAGAAGGACAATCCAGAGACTGCTCCACCTGGGAATCCTTCCCATATTAAATCATCAAACCCAGACACTATTGTGGATGCCAGCAAGTGCTGGCTGACAAGAGTCTTATTTAGCTCCTGAGAGTTTCTGCCAGTGCCTGACTAATACAGAGGGTTGGACTGAGCACAGGGTCCCCAATGAAGTATTTAGAGAATGCAGCCCCTTAGGGGGAATAACAATATGACCTAACTAGTACCCTCAGAGCTTCCAGGGACTAAACCACCAACCAAAGAGTGTGGGGAAGTGGGCTGTTATGACAAGCTTGGTCCAGTAGAGCTGCCATCTTAGAACCCTGGAACAAATTTGCCCCACTTTCTTTTCTACTAGTTTCAATGTATCTGGTTTTATGTGGAGGTCCTTGATCCACTTGGACTTGAGCTTTGTACAAGGAGATAAGAATGGATCGATTTGCATTCTTCTACATACTAACCTCCAGTTGAGCCAACATCATTTGTTGAAAATGCTGTCTTTTTTTCCACTGGATGGTTATAGCTTCTTTGTCAAAGATCAAGTGACCATAGGTGTATGGGTTCATTTTTGGGTCTTCGATTTTATTCCATTGATTCCTGCCTGTCACTGTACTAATACTATGCAGTTTTTAATCACAATTGCTCTGTAGTACAGTTTAAAGTCAGCGATAGTGATTCCACCAGAGTTTCTTTTTTTGTTGAGAATAGTTTTTGCTATCCTAGGTTTTTTGTTATTCCAGATGAATTTGCAAATTGTTCTTTCCAAGTATGTGAAGAATTGAGTTGAAATTTTGATAGGGATTACATTGAATCTGTATATTGTTTTTGGCAAGACGGACGTTTTTACTATATTAATCCTGCCAATCCATGAGCATGGAAGGTCTTTCCATATTCTGAGATCTTCAATTTCCTACTTCAGAGACTTCAAGTTCTTGTCATATAGATCTTTTCCTTGCTTAGTTAGAGTCACACCACAGTATTTTATATTATTTGTGACTATAGTGAAGGGTGTTGTTTCCCTAATTTCTTTCTCAGTCTGTTTATCTTTTGTGTAGAGGAAGGCCACTGATTTGTTGTCTAATTGCTCTGGGATTGCTTCAATATCCATTAATATGATTTGTTGTAAAGTGCTTTTACTATGTTTAGGTATAGGCCTTGAATTCCTGATCTTTCCAAGACTTTTATCATGAAGGGGTGTTGGATTATTTTCAAATGCTTTCTCAGCATCCAATGAGATGATCATATAATTTTTCTTTTAGTTTGTTTATATAGTGGATTATGTTGATGGATTTCTGAATATTGAAACATCCCTTCATTCCTGGGATGAAGCCAAGTTGATCATGATGGATGATTGTTTTGATGTGTTCTTGGATTTGTTTTGGAAGAATTTTATTGAGTATTTTTGCATCGAAACTCATAAGGGAAATTGGTCTGAAGTTTTCTTTCTTTGATAGGTCTTTGTGTGGTTTAGGTATCATAGTAATTGTAGCTTCACAGAATGAATTGAGTAAAGTACCTTCTGTTTCTATTTTGTGGATGAGTTTAAAGAGTATTGACATTAGGTCCTATTTGAAGGTCTGATAAAACTCTGCACTCAACCCAACTGGTCCTGGGCTTTTTTTAGTTGAGAGACTATTAACTACTGTTTCTATTCCATTAGCAGATATGGGGCTGATTAGATTGCCTATCTGAACTTGTTTAAACTTTGGTACCTTGAATCTGTATAGAAAATTGTCCATTTCATCCATGTTTTCCAGTTTTGTTGAATATAGGCTTTTGTAGTAGGATATGATGATTTTTTGGACTTTCTCAGTTTCTGTTGTTATGTATCCCTTTTCATTTCTGATTTTGTTAATTAGGATACTGGCTTTGGGAACTCTAGTTAGTCTTGCTAAGGGTTTATCTATTTTGTTTATTTTATCTAAGAACCAGTTTCTGATTTGATTGATTCTTTGTATAGTTCTTTTTTTTTT
>JADRCC010060524.1:0-13070 GCA_019843855.1 Hylomyscus alleni
AAAAAAAAAACAAATAAGAAAAAAATAGTTCCTAACACTTGCATTGTTGTTTTATTATTTCTAAAGTTCTATAAGCTTAAAAATACTATGCTATTTTAATAAATATTTTAGCATAATTCAATTAGAAATCTGCTAAAATTGTGTCTGGGACAGGATTGAATTATTGAAAAATACATAATTTTTGAAACTCCAAGTTCTACAATTTGCAGATGGTGCCTTGGATCAAAACATACCTAGGCAAATGCTCAACTGTCACCAAGTTTGAGAAGAAATGAATAAAAACATCATTTTAAAATTTTAAAAGAATCATTTTTATAACTTACTTGCACAACACAAACAAGAATCTTTACAATGTTGTTTTCCTGATGTATATAGTAGATGTACCTTAAATATGCATCAGTCAGTTTAAATAATATGTACAAAATGTGGCAATATAAAAAAATGCCCAGAATTTTCAAGTAAACATCCAGGAATAACAACACATCTTGTATATTGCTGAACTTGTGCCAGAGAGTGGTTAAATTAAAAACCACAAAACAATGATAAAATGGTAAAAAAAAAAAAATTCAAAACAATGAGCAAATTCTTGAAATTCCTTAATCTGTATTTCTTTCTGGAGAGATGTAGGCTTAAAAATAATAATAATAAATAAATTAAAAATTAGTGCACACAATGCAGTGTTAAAGGCTGCTGAACTTGGGCTTGGGTTAGGAACTAGCTAAAAAAAAGTTACTAAAACAATAGAACAATAGTAAAAATGAATTCATGATTTAAATGCCTAAAAATAACTATGCATTGTATTGTCTTGCAGAGAAAGGGAACTGTTGGTATACATAAGGTTTTAGGCTCAGTTAGACAAAAGTAGGTTAGGTTAGATGGAGTTCAGTTGTTAGGTTAATACTGTAAGTTTAAACTAGCAATCAGAGTATGAAAAACTTGGTTGTTTCTTTCAGTATGTTTTCTTTCTTTCTTTCTTTTTTTATATTGAGCTATGTGAACTCTCTGTATTCTTAGCTGTTAAAATGAAATTTTAGCATTATGGTATCAAATCATTGAATTGGATGTTAACTGAATTCACATGAAATGTTTAAAACTTATTTGCATTTTGCATAATTTCCATGTTTAATGTTGCTTACTCTTTCATATTTTACTTTATTGGTTAATTTTCATTTTTATGTTTACTATAACTTGCTAGTAATAAAAATGGTGATGTGAATAATGTAACCAACAAATTGTAATGTATACCTAATTGTAAAGTTGAATTTATTTTACATTTATAAGCACAGGTAATCCTTCAACTGTAATTACAACTTTCATTTAAATGTTTATTAAATATAATAAAACATATTTGGATTATTAAGGTATTATTGTTTGGTCAGTTATATATTTATTGAATTCTTTATTCTTAGGGCACCCAAAGATATCTATCCTCTATCTTCTTCCTATCCCTTGAGAAAAAGCTTATTAAAAATTTTTTAATTATCTCCTAGGCCAAGTCTTTAAAAAACATGATGACAGAAGCTGTTTGTTTCACATCTGTTTCCTTCTATTTTCTTTCTCTGCTTCTGACCCCCTGTACCTTAGTATGATCGGCCTCATTTCATGCAATCCACTTATTTGCCCCATGGCTTTTTTACCCTCCAGTAATTTCACCCACAGAAATAACTACTGCTGCCTGGTAAGAAGGTGATACATGAAGTGGTGTTAAAACAGCAACAGAGTTGTGAATGACTGCCCCTTCCTTTGTCTCCTATTGTTTTTCTTCTTTTGCCCAGCTTTGCATCTTAGAAAGAGCATGTGGCTAATTCAGAGGACTAGAAAAACTGTGCCAATGAGGTTGTGCTGGGGAGAAAGGAAGGACTGCCACAGTAAATAGTAACAGTCATCTGTTGAGCCTCAGCCTCCCTAGTTTCATGGTAGGGCCTCAATAATGCACCTTTCTTTCCATCTCTTTTTCACACTAAGCAAAAGAAATATTTATTAATACAAGGTTGAACTGTACATAATTAAGAAATTTACATGACTATGTTGTCATAATATCCATTGTTATTAGAATAATTGAAGAGGAATGCAATAAAGAAGATTGCTATGATGGAACCATATTCCAGTCATATTCATAGGCACATACATGCCCAGCAATAATGGCTGCTTTCCAAGTACTTTGAGCAACATGAGAGGTGCTACATTCATGAAAAGAGGGTGCAACTCAGTGCTCTTGAGGTATGATAAAACACTCACAGTTTAAAGGTTTGGAGGAAAATAATTTTTATATTTCTGACTAAGTGCCATCAAAAACAGGAGCAGAGCTTTGTGACTTTACAGTCTTCATGATCATTTTTTGCCAGAGAAAGCTAGAGCTACCACATTATCCAGTTCTATCACTCCTGGCTATATAGCTAAAGAATGCAAGTCAGCATTACAATGATGATGCCTCATTATGGTGCCGTTCACAAGAGCTAATGTTTGTTTTCAAGTTGCTTATAAAGCTCTGAACAGCTATTGTTCAAAATCTGTATTGAGTCTGTATACATTGAGCGTTTATGTTTGATTTCCTTTCAGCAAAGTGTGGTATTAGAGAAAGATTGAAAGCTAGCTAATTCAGTGCTGTAATATAGAAACTTGAGCTAAAAGTCTAAATTTTTATTCTTTTTATTCTTTTTTTCTTGGATATTTTATTTATTTACATTTCAAATGTTATCCCCTTTCCAGGTTTTCCCTCCAGAACTCCCCTATTGCATTCCCTCTCCCCCTGCTTCTATGAGGGTGCTTCCCTATTCACACACCTACTCCTGCCTCCCTGCCCTGGCATTTCCTTACACTGGGGCATCAAGTCTTCACAGGACCAAGGGCCTCTTCTCCAATTGATGCCAGATAAGGCCATCCTCTGCCACATATTCGGCTAGAGCCTCCATGTGTACACTTTGGTTGGTGGTTTAGTCCCTGGGAGTTCTGGAGGGTCTGGTTGGATGATAAATCTGTTCATTTAAGCAGGTATCTCCCTCATTTTGTGCCTGAGTTCATCTATTAGAAGAAGGATCCCTATATCACCTCTGAAGTCCCTGACGGTTCTAGCACTGAAACACTGAGCACATTCGTGTGCAGTCAGAACTAATGGTGCTTATTAGTTTGGGGTACGTGGATGGTGGTATTCACTGCATGTTAGATATTATATTAAGCAATCTATTACTTCCTATCCTTCCTGTGAGGGAGGCCACTTTTTGTAGGTGAGAAAATTGAGACTTAGAATACTGACAGATCTTAAACTAAACATAGGGCTAGTTAGACAGAGTCTGATTTGAGCATAGTTTTGTGTGTCAGTTAAGCATGTACTTTGTAGCCATTCTATGAATTTTAAGAAACATTTTTATTCTTTCATACAATGCATCCTGAATACAACTCCCCCTCCCTCTAGTCCTCCCAGTATCCGCCCTACCTCACCCCTCTCCCTGGCATCCACTTCTTCATTTCCATTGAGAAAAGTGCAGGCCTCCCAGGTATCTCAACTGAAGATGGCATAACAAGTTACAATAAGACTAGGCACAAACCCTCATATCAAGGCTGGATGAGGCAACCCAGTAGGAGAAAAAGGGTCTTGAGTTCAGGCAAAATAGTCAAAGACACTTCCCATTCCTATTGTAGGGAATCCCACAAGAATACCAAGCTACACAACCATAACATCTATACAGAGGGCCTAGCCAGACCCATGCTGACTGAGGTTGCCATTTCAGGAACAGGTTTTTTCCTTATGTCAGGGTCTCACTATATATTCTATACTGGATTCAAACTCATAGTCCTTTTTCTTCAGCCTTCCAAATGCTGGGGTTATAGGTATGTGCCACCATGGTAAATAGAAATAAGTTTTTAATGGTAGAAATGTAGCCATTAACAAGAAGGATAAAAGTCTCCAACTTCTTTTGAAAACATTTTACAAAAATGGATGCTTACTCTGACTTACAGAGAGGCCAGAAAGAATTTAAATAGTAACAACAATATTAATGCATACATTTAAAGGGTCCATATTTGTCTGAAAGTAGCATATATAGAATTCTGAATGTATTCATCAGTATTGTTATTGCTATTTATGAAAAATTAAGGTTTAGGAAGCCTAAGTAACTTACCACGTAGTCCAGTTAATAAACTGCAAGAACAGGACTTCAACAAGAGCAGGACCTTAGGAGCCTTGGATTCTAAGCCTCGGGTCCATCCCTTCCACTGTTATGACCCACTCCCCACAAAAAGAAGACAAAGAGAGAGAGAGAAAATATACCAAGTCCAATTTGTGTTGCCCATTTATTCACTTAGCAGAGCATGACCACACTCCCAGTGTCCAGCCTCTTAAAGACAACAGTCTCTCTGCATCTTCACCCCTGCCAGAAGCCACCAACTCTGAAGAGCTATGTGAGGTTGGCACTTTTGCTCTGTCTATAAGTAAAGGAACAGAAGACACTGAGAGTTAAGAAAGTCTTGCAGTTTGTAAACTAGTGGTGATATGAAGTATACTCCATAATTAAAAGAAGAACCCAATGATCAGGAATTTACACTTGGTCCCATGTATGTGTGTTACTATATTACTGCCTTCATCTTGAAGCCCACATACACTAATTGTCTTGCTGGTTATTAGAAGGAAGCCCATTATTAGTTTAGTCCTGTTGCATTTTCTGTTCCTTTTCTACGGAATACTTTCATACGAGGTCTACATGTGGCTAATTCTCATCATTCAGGTTCAAATACCACCTTTTCAGATATGCTTGCTTGGTCACCCAATATATAGTAGACATCCTAAGTAAAATGTAACACTATTTTCTTTTTCTTTTTTTGGTTTTTCAAGACAGGGTTTCTCTGTATAGCCCTGGCTGTCCTGGAACTCACTCTGTAGACCAGGCTGGCCTCAAACTCAGAAACCCGCCTGCCTCTGCCTCCCAAGTGCTGGGATTAAAGGTGTGCCCCACCACTGCCTGGCTTCCTTTTCTTCTTCTTGCTCCATGATACCTTTTCTTTCATCTCTGATTCTTTTTCATTGGTTGCCTAAGCAACTTTCCCAATAAAATGTAAGCTCCATGAGGGAAACCAAGTTTTCCTCTTTTCATAAAGTATCTAATACAAGCAATGAGTAAGTCATACTTTTCAGAGGAATAAAATCAGAAATTCTAGAAGTCAAGTCTCTGGGATGTTAGAAGCCTTGCTACCCACTCTACTGCCTTTCAATTTATTCCTCGACTCTTCTTTTTTTCTTCTGACTGCAACATCATTTCCAACTCCTTTATGGCCTAAGAACCTGAATGTTGAAGAGCATAATCTTTGTTTTACATTCCAGTTGACAACTGTCGTTCCTAGATAAATTGTATTCATTCATCTATCTTTCTTGGTACTTTTCTTCAGAGTGCAGCAGTTCTCAAATAAAAAGTTAAAGGAAGAGCTCAAAGAAGTACATGTTTTGAGTGTATTAAAAATTCTTAAGCTGTATTCAGATCCCAAGCAAATAGCTCCACCTTTCCTTTCACAGTTTCCCTGCATTTAATTTGTCCTCCCTGGCATTTGCTGGCACTCGGAGTTATATATTAGACTGGAACCTTCAGTCCATATGGCATGTCACATAGCACATAAAGTTGACTACAAAGAAGGATCTTGTTACTGGTAATTCTGAAAAGCTCCTATTCCTTTTAGCACACATTCCTCTAGTTGATTGCAAGCTATTTCTTTACTATAAACCACTGTCTAGCCATTCAGAGAACATGTTTTTACTAAAAAGGAAGGGGAAAAAAGTAAAAGCAAGCAAGAAGGGAGGGGAAAGTGCCATGTAATTGGATGCCATCCAGGAGGCACATACATAGCCTCAACTGTAATGGAGTATAATGGCAGCCTTTTTCTAGGAGGATCTGGGGCCAATGCTCACAGTTTTCTGTTTGCAGTTTTACTGTGAGAAGTCTGTGCAGGCTTTTCAAATAAAATGCACTGCTATCATCATCTGCCAAGATGCTAACTGAAAAGATCCATTATTTTTGATATTTAATACCTTATAAATTATATGGAGATTGTGTTGACCAACATGGACATCTGGGATGATGGTCAGAGATTTTTTTTTCCCTAGGTCAGGTAGACTGAGTGAGTGCCTGTTCATTCATCAATGACCAATTATGCATTCATAGAGAAAAGGTCTCTTCGCAGCTGCTGGTCAGCTAACCTCAGAGGAACTGGGATGGCTTGTAGTGAGGGAGGGGATGCAAATGAACAGTGCCTAGTTGGAATTTATATGGAAAATGTATAGCTGCCTGTTTTTGAACAAATGTGAATTGTGAGCTGGCCAGAGCCTGAAGGACGTACAAATTGTTTCTTGGTTAATCAGATGAATGTGTTCTTAGAGTCTTCTCTTCTTTCTAGCTGTCTCTTGTCTAAAGGTGCTTAGCTCTTTAGGACTAACTGGAAATGACTTATTTTCTGACCATTCTTCCAGTTTGTATCCAGATTAGTCTCAAGAAGAGAAAGATGAAAACTCAGAGATCAGTAGTGTTATCTGATTTTCCATGCAGACTTTTGAATCCACTGTTAATTCACCAGTTCTTTTTCAGCCAGAACACTTGTAGGTATATTTTGCACAGCTTCAGTTTGTTCTGGGCTATTTCTGGCTTCATGTTTAAGTTTCAGTATAGGGAGTGCCTGACACACCTCCCCCTAAAGCTGAGCATGCCTGGGGATTAGCTGTTCTCAAAATGAGATGGATTTCTATGAACTGCTTACTCTGCCTTTCCCAGCCTTCTGTGACAAATGGCATGTGTATGCTAAGCTGCAAGCTGGGGTTGAGCTGCAGTGAGTGGTAAAAAGCATGACTACAAAAGTCTTTTACTAAGTTGAAGAACAAGGAGCAGCAATTAAAGCTAATAAAAAATAGTCATCTTCACTGAATTACCAGATGGTAAATTATAAAGAAATTAAATTAATACTTCTTAAAATGAAATTATAGAGTACAAAAGCATCAGACTTGGTTTTACATACTTGTTTTTGTTGACTTTAAAAAAGTTCAAACCCGAATTTAACAATCAAATTTAATGCTTTCTGTGCTCCAAATTATGCAGTGTTCAAGCATGTTTGGACGGTCATCACAAAGCTTGCTGCCCATGTATGTGTGCATATGTGGGTGTTTAATATACACTGTATTCATAGACTTACATAGCATAATTTATAATTATATAGACTATGTATATGAGAGGTATGTGCATAATATATCTTTTAGAAGTAATTTTTAATGAATTGCCAACAAAATTTGAAAGAAAAGGTTTGTTATAAGTAGAAATGCTATCTTAGCAATAAATGATTGTAAGAAATACTTTTTTAGGAAAAAAGGTGTGAGTGTTGATTTCTTATAAGTAGGAAATTTCTATTTTTATTGTTATTGCTTCCTAGAAAGCCAAAATATTATATTAAGTGTTATATGCACTGTCAAAGTGGAAATCAACAACAGAATAGAGTAACCCTTGCTATGCTTTGTGCCTCAAGAGTCTATCCAGTGGAAGTCTGATCTTCAGAGTGGCAGTGTTGAAATGGTAGAATTTTTAGAAGATGAAGACTAATTGGAGGCCAGTTAGAGTTGTGCTGAGAGAGAGAGAGAGAGAGAGAGAGAGAGAGAGAGAGAGAGAGAGAGAGAGATTAAGGCAACTCTTCTGAGTCACCTATCATGTAAGGGTTGACAGAACAGGCCTGCTCCTCACTCTGCCCCACCTTCACCTTGTCAGGTAATTGCTAACTGTACCATGACTTTCCACCATTATGCTAACTGTCACAAGTGATAGCAAAGGGGATCCTTATCAGAACCTCTGTGCTGTTTGGACTTTCAGCCTCCAAAGCTATGAACTAAATAATACTCTTTTCTGTATAAATACCCAGCACCAGGTTTTATATGATCCTAACAGAAAACACACTGGTGTGCTGTCAAATTCTTAGCAGTACCTATTTAGCATAGTTGTGAACATTTATTGTTTACTTGTTATTTGTTTCATTTAAGTCTTTTTTATTGAAAATCAGGTTCTTTTTCCTGATCAGTTTCCCCTTTCCCATCTTCTCCCAGATCCTCTCCATCTTCCTATCCATCCAAGTCCATGCCTTTGCCTTATTTGTCACTCTTTGGAAAATAAAACAAAAATAAAGTGGTAACTAAAAAATTTAAAGAAAGAATAAAAAAAACAAAGAAAAAGCATAGGGGCTGGTGAGATGGCTCAGAGGGTAAGAGCACACCGATTGTTCTTCCAAAGGTCCTGAGTTCAAATCCCAGCAACCACATGGTGGCTCACAACCACCCATAATGAGATCTGACACCCTCTTCTGGTGTGTCTGAAATCAGCTACAGTGTACTTATGTATAATAAATAAATCTTTGGGCCTGAGCAAACGGGGCCTACCGGAGCAAGTAGGGTCCACTAGAGTGATCGGGGTCGACCGGAGCAAACAGAGGTCCTAGAGCCAATTCCCAACAACCAGATGAAGGCTCACAACTATCTGTATAGCTACAGTGTGTACTCATATGCATAAATAAATAAATAAACCTTTTTTAAAAGGCATAAGAAACACCCCTATGCACACACCCCCAACACATATCAAAAAATAAAACCCCATTATAAACAAGCAAAAGACTAGAAAGAGTAAAAAAAAAGACCAAACAAAGTAATATGAGACTAAAAAAGTCTATAAAAATACCACTAAGTTCATGTTGTAATAGACATATTCTGTTGGCCATAGGGCCTATTGTTAAGTATATTTTATATTCAATGAGACTCCATTGGAGAAAAATAATTTTTCCTTTTCAAATGGGTATTAATTGCAGATAGCTTCTTGGTTAGAGATATGAGCTTGTGTCCACTTTCCTGTCTCAGTGCTGCAACCCCATGAACCTGTCATAGCAGGCAGGCCCCATGCATACTGCTGCACTCTTTGTGAGTTCATATGTTCATCAGTCCTGATTTGTTGGGACTCTTGGTGTCATTTCTCCCCTCTGGTTCTTAAAATTTCTCTATTTTCTCTTCCTCATATTTCCCTGGACCCTGAGGAGAGAGTTTTGATGGAGACATCCCACTTAGAAGTGATATTCCAAGGTCTCTCACTGTCTGCACGTGGCCCACTTGTGGGTCTCTGTGTTACTTGGCATCTACTGTAAGAGGAAGCTTCTCTGATAATGGCTGAGTGAGGCACTGATCTATGAGTAAAGCAGAATGTTGTTAGGAGTCCTTTTATTGCTATGTTTTTTTAGTAGAACAATAATATTTGGTTATCCCTTAGGCCTATCTAGTTTCTGGTTCTTGCTCACCTAAGCAGTGTGAGACGTGTTCTCTGTCTTGGAGAGGGTCTTAAATCCAGTCAGACTTGTCATTTATAATTATTGTTTAAAGCCAAGTTCAGATATTAAGTATTATTTCATTATGCTCAGATACATCTACCTGGCTGTTCTATACTCTTAGTTATAAGCCTATAACTGTATTATGAGATGTCTTTCTGCCTCTCCTAGTGAACATGTTTCTTTTTGTGACATAATGGTAAATAATGGATGCTTAATAAATGGTTATTTTGTGAAAAGATAAGAGGGAAGTTTCATGTTGTGAGATATGTACTTCAAGGAACTCAGGGGTCATTGACTACAATTTCTGAATCAATTTTCCAGTCTATGGTCTAGTAGGTGACTTTTATTGTACTTTCTTTGAGTGAATGGTGGTTGTCAATGTGTTTTTAAAATTATTTTATCTTTCATATCTTTGTATATATATATACATGTATATATATCCTGAGTCTGTGTATGTGCACATGTTTGTACATGTATGTAACCTTTGGCTATATTTTGAACCTATACTTTCCTCTTCTGCTTCTAACGTAATGGGATTTCAGGCTGCCTTCTCTGTGATGGACTCTATTTTTTTGTCTATGGAGAGACACAGGTCTCTACAGTGTCCAGGAACAAGGTCACCATTGATACCATCCTGTGTATCTGTTTTTAAGGTTTCAAGAGCTGTGGAATATTAGCTTACCCTAACCCTGACCTTGGAGCTGATTCTGATACATCCTGAAGAAGGGATTCTCCTGAGCTCCTGCAGCTTCAGGCTACGGTGCTACTTTAGCAAGTAAACTCGTGTCAGTGAGACTATCACTCCGTGGTGTCCTTGTGCACTGGTGTTGTGAAGTAGAAGTTTTGGAGAGGAGATTGATTCATGGCTACTAGTTATACAGTAATTTATTTTTTCTACCTTTCCCTGGAGGTCATTTTCTGACTCACTCATGGAGGCTTCATGAGTGGTTAAGGCCTGTAGAAAGGAACCATTGCTTTCACTCTCTGCAGGATCTGCTTCTGAATTCCTCCCCTTGTGTAAATACTTCATGCTTGCTTGATATTTGTCTATTGGTTGCCTCAGGGAAAAACAAATGAAAATAGCTGCAAACCTGTGCTTCATGTGCAGTAGGTGTCTGTGTAGTCCTAACTGTGGAAATGTGTCACTTCTTGAGTGTCCAGAAAATGCCTAGTCACACCTGAGCCCAGGAACTGGACAAGAGAACTGAACCATGAAAGGAATAGAAACATGAAGAGTCTCAATGTCTCTCAAGTTCCCTTGCCTTGTTTCTGCAAATAACATAATTATTAAATGTTTCCAAAAAGTTTCCTGGAAATATTGCTGTCAGCCCGTGGACTTTGTATCCTAGATTGTCAATAGTGTATGTATTTTCTTAAAGGACGGATTTTAGGCATTGTTCTCAGATTTAACAGATCCCTCCATGAGGAATGCCTTTTTGGTGAGAAATTCATGCTACAAGAAGGCTTTCCAAGGCCCAGGCTATGGTTAATGAGAAGGGGCTTTATTGATCTGGTGAAAAGAAGCATTCAGCTCTAAGGGTGTTTCTTCTGGATGGAGACAGAGACAATCATGTTCCCTTTGGAAACAACCAGAGGGAATTAAAAAACTACTGTTCACTGGACAGTTGCACTATGTAATTCACTAGCATGTGAGGGACAACAAAACAGTAGGAAGATAATTTACCATGGACTCAGATGCAGGTTCAAACATTATCTTCTTCTTCTTCTTTTGTTTACAGATTTATTTTTTATTTAATTTATATGAGTACACTGTAGCTGTCTTCAGACACACCAGAAGAAGGCATCGGATCCCATTGCAGATGGTTGTGAGCCACCATGTGGTTTCTGGGAATTGAACTCAGGACCTCTGAAAGAGCAGTCAGTGCTCTTAACCACTGAACCATCTCTCTAGCCCAAACATTACCTTCTTCACACAGTACTTAAATGTTGTTTCTTAAATAACCTGACATTTCTGGAATATAAGCTCTTCATTAAAAGTGAAAATATATAGCAATATCAGTCCTCCAAGATGGTTTACTGTTTAGGATGATTGCTACCAAGTCTAATGGCCTGAATTTGATCTCCAGATGCTATATGCTGGAAAGAAAGAACTGACTCTTGCAAATTGTCTTCTGATTAGACTTTCACAGACTTGCTATGGCACAGTTATACTCCACACCTATAAATAAATATTTCGTTTAAAAAGTGAAAATGTATAATCTCTACCTAATCAGATTATTATATTGATCAGTGATCAGTTGGAAACATACCAATCCTAGCAGTTCTGTAAGTATATATAGAAAATGAAAGAAGAAAAATTGAAGTCTGCAGTTTATACTAAATGGTTCTAAACAGGACCTTTTTCTTTTCGGGGCTCAGGTTTCTTCATGAGGAAAAGGGTTAAGATAATGATGCTTAAAACATATCTTTCCCTTTCATGTATAGAGATCACTATCATTGGGTATCTGCTGCGTCTTACTGATTAGGGCTGCAAGAAGAATCAAGTCATAGTTTTCACAGCCAAGAAATTCATTAGAATTTAATCATGCATATAGTAAATATTCCCTACTATATTCTCCCCTGTGCCAATCACATTCTTGAACATTCTTGTGCTTTTAGCTACTGCACAAGTTCAGTATAATGTTCAAACTTTCATTTTTGTGTTTCTATACAGCAACCTTAAATTGGATTTATTTACCTATTTAGAGGAAGGACCTATTTTATCCACTTTCCCTAATTTATGTGATAGAACTTTAAAATTTGTCCTTGATAGCTCTGATTGTATCCATCATTTTGTCATAAGACTTGAAAAATCCATTTTAGAAACAGCTGAGATATAAACATAAAACCATCCATAGGATAATAACTTAATGTCACAGAAATACTTTCACATTTATGTTTGTTGAAGCACTATTTCATATACACAGTGGAATTTTATTCACCCACAAAGAAGAACAAAATTATGTTCTTCATTCTTTATGTTAGAGAATGATGTAATTGTAAGTTATCATATTAACTGAAATACTTCTTTCTTTCTTTTTTGTTTTTTCCTCCTTACTTCCTTTCTCTGATCTCTCTTTTCTTATTTTTGGAAATAGGGTTTCACTTTGTATCTTGAGCTGACTTGGAATTCAGTATATGGAGCAGGCTGGCCTTCAATTCAGAGAGACCTGCATAACTCTGGTCCTGAGTGCTGGGAT
The DNA here is from genome assembly GCA_019843855.1 of Hylomyscus alleni. NCBI lineage: Eukaryota > Metazoa > Chordata > Mammalia > Rodentia > Muridae > Hylomyscus > Hylomyscus alleni. Next base: position 12,522 of record JADRCC010060524.1, read on the forward strand.
TAAAGTTGTGCATCCTGCTCCTGCTCCTTGACTCAGAAAAACAAATATCACAAGCCTACTCTCATCTGTGAGTCTTAAATTTTATATAAAGACATAAAACTATGTTTGTGCATATACATTACTCTGTGTGTGTGTGTGTGTGTGTGTGTGTGTGTGTGTGTGTGCACTATTAGCAGAAGGAAGTACAGTACTGGAAGGAGACAAAAAGGAGGTCTATTGGGTAAACATGGGCAAAGTACACAATACACCCTGAAGTAAATAGTTTTTATAAAAATGAATGATGGCATGCATACAAAGAAATAAAAAAAATAAATTACAACGGCCTATGAATAGAAAAAGTTTGAATGGTGTCACCAAAAGAAACATCAAATGTTTGAGGTGATAAATATACCAACTACTCTGATTCAATCACTACATGTTATGCACATGAATTTAACCATGACACTGTATCCTACTGCTTGGTGTGATTACTGTATATCACTGAAGAGCATAAGGATATGGTGTAAAAGAGTGACAAGAAATGAATGCAGAGCCTTTCCCAACTATTGT